>PNEQ01090797.1:12871-60734 GCA_003012365.1 Medauroidea extradentata
TATATATATATATATATATATATATATATATATATATATATATATATATATATATATATATATATATATATATATATATATATAGAAACTTAAGTAAATTAATCTGTTGGGAATTGGTCACTGAATTTTGGAGGTGTTAACTCCTCAGCATGGAAATTAAAAAATTAAGGATTACCACTGATTGCAAAGAAAATGGGGCCAGGATATCAATGTTGTCGATTCTATGATGAGGACTGAGGACTTCTTGGGGTATACAGCATAGCAACATGACAAGAGTCAATGCATGAAGAATACTTTCCGAGTGGTGTTTAACTGTTAAATATGTTTCAAGCAGTTTTACTAAAATTATAACATCAAAGGAAACATCAAGACCTGCAAAGTGAATGCTGCTTGGTCTGCTGGAATACTACAGTCAACGAAATTAGCTCCCACTGATAAAGTAGGAACTGTGTTCCGAGTACACCAGAGCTTTATGGCTAGTGCATGTGGTAAAATTAATGTTTTGCAGTTATTTCAAGCAAAAGCCATACCTACTAAACCCTCAGGTGAAAATTATGAGCTACATAAAATGTAACATAAATACAATGACGAAAATGTGACACATATGAAGATATTCTTTAGTAATGACAATTCTGAAAAAAAAAAACGAACTACTGAGTCGTTGACAAATTAAAGGGATTATGGTGTACTTGTTGAAGTACTAATGTACGAATTTTCCGATACAGTAAATAAGTGGTGGATAGACTCAAGACTTTCAATCTTTATGCAAGAAGATGGGTATTACTCACATGTATCCGAAATAGACTGGATAATCCAAGAACTGAAGAACAGAGGATATACTAGACAGGTAAAACTAAGTATTTTTTCTAAGAAACTTTGGCTGATGTGAAAAATAGTAATACATTAATCATTGTGAAAAAATTAATTTAAAAAAAACTATGAATTATTCTCCTGAGCAGTACCACCTACTACTCGACCACGACAACTGGTCCTCCCATGAGGGGAGGAAGTGTGGCACTAGTAGTAAGTAGACACGTCACAGGAAGAGTATATGTACTGAGCCTGATATGAGTTCATGGCACACAGTCAGTGGAGATATAGCAGCGAAAACAGAGAAACATATATAATTTAGTTACTTTTTGATAAGCAGGGCAAATATATGAACGAACATTGAATACTGGTCAGGTAAGTGTCGTATTTTCTTATTGCACTTATATTCCTTCCCACAACCTCAGAATGTTTTACTTCCGGACAGATATATTAATTACATTTGGTATTGGATATTCAAAGATAACACACAATTTCTTCTCAACTTTCCCAACAACTCAAGCTGTATCACGCAAACCATACCAAGAAATTAGATTTTTTTTCAGTTCACATCCATACGCAGGCTGGCTGTGCCACAGTATTATGGCTGGTGCTGTGGTGCGCGCGGTCGTCAAGGACGACACAATGGTAGCTCACTTTTCTCCGGCGCTAGTTTTCGTGGTCGAGTAGTGCATGAAAACTCTTAAAATTTTTAATGAGATTTTAAAAATTTTCTGATTGTGTTATCTCTATGTGTGTATACATGTACTGTACAGACGAGGGAAAATTAACTGTTTAATTTTGACTTGGAAGTACAAAGTTGTATAAAACAGACTGCATCAGTTTAGAGTAATTTATGTCGGTGGTATCTGAGGTTAGAGGTTATGTCGGTGTGCTAAGGGTAAATTATATTATATGAATTTATGTTTGAAACAAGTGTATGCTTACCTCTAAGAAGAGTGAATGAACCAATAGTAAAGTATAATGACTAGGTCTAATAATGAGGTTTATAAGTGAAGTCTAAAAGTGATATCTAAAGTTAATTAAGGCGAGGCCTAAAAGTAAGGTTCAAAACTAAGGTTTGAGCTGAAAGTGATTTGACTAACTGACTGATCTATAGCAGCATATGTATATTGAATGAAAGTAAACAGATAATAGCCCTAAACAGTATCTCAAATGGTAGTATCTTGAAGTATGGTAATATGAATAGTATCCTGAAATAGTTCGCGAGCTGATTGAAAATGTTCGTGATTTGTTTGCCAGGGTTCGTGAACATTTACGGCATGACGAGCTGATCGCTCATGTTCGTCACCACTTCGGCCACAATGATGATCTGATCGCCCATGTTCGCTACTACTTCGGCCATGACGGCGAGTTGTTCGCCCATGTTCGCTACCACTTCGGCTATGTTTGCAACCACTTCGACCACCACGACGAGCTGTTCGCTCATGTTCGCAACCACTTCTGGCATGATGAGCAGTTCGCCAACATGTCCGATCTCTACAGCAACGCTTTTGCAACGACGACTTCGTGTTCAAGATTACAACACAACGACATGACTTTTATGAGTGTAGAAAGGCTTGGTTTATTGATGTAAATAAAAATCCAGACTTATTGAGAATACACTAGATCAGATATTACAAGATTGTTGTGGTTGAGACAATTTTAACGTGAAGAAATTGTAAGTTTGCGAGGGACCGTAACTGTTTTATGGAGTAGTATGTATACTGAAAAAATATATAATAAAAATATACTCAAGAAATATACAAATTTACATCGATTTAACATGTAAATAAACTATTTTGGGTACTAAAGTAAAGATGAAAAACTGGTAAGGAGAGCACTATGTGCTCATCTCCAGATACGATCACCAGCATAAGAGAGCTTGTCTAAACTTGCATCATATGCAAACTTGCCGAGAAAAGGGAGGGGAAGGTAAGGTAATGTGCTGAAGAGATGGGGGGATATGGGACAGGTTCTGAAGCAAGTGCCAGCGATGAAAGAGAGAGGGAGGAGGGAAGGTAATATGATGGTGATGATAGGAGAGATGTGGTGATCTGGGAAAGGTTCTGACACGCGCAACAGTGATGTCAGGTACAGAAGAGGGGAGAGAGGGGAAAGGATTGTAATTGTGGTCAGGAGAAGGGAGGGGAGTGGGATTAGCTTGGACCTGTTCTAACAATAAAATTAGTTTTGGAGAGAAGGGTGGGAAGTGGAGGAATACAATGTCAACTGAAGGACATGTGCTGATGTTGGGAGGGTTTGGGAGAGAAGATTGGACAGGTTTTGACAGGTAAAGAAGTGATGGAAAGGTGAGGGGAAAGTGGGGAAGGCACTGTTAAACTGCATAGCTATACAAAACTAAAGTCAGTTCCTTGCTGGATGTGGCACGAGTCGGTGGCAGTCCACCATGTTTGAGAGTTGTTTGTAAGTGTACAAGATATTTCATTGATTGAATTTATCGGAAATCGATCTGGCATAGCTAAGATGGGATTCGGGAATTATGTTATTTCCATAATTAGTATTTAAATAAATTTTTATATAAAAATCAATTATTACCTTGTTTTTTTATATGGGGAGATGTTCAATGGTGTCCTTAGTTATGAATATTATATGCATGTAAGGAAAATGATAAAATTTGAAAAAATTGAAATATAGTTTTAAAAACAAAGACTTAATAAATTATCTAGTCCACCTCCATCGAACATTAGGCCTCCCTTCGACTCCCTGGCCAAAAGGAATTTCGATTATTTTATATTTTTGTTCAGTTTTTACCCTCAACGTGACTTATAACCTCCACAGTTATCTGCCTGCTTTCAGAATAGAACAGCATCATATGATTGTTTTAGGTTAGTAGAGATAAAAGGTCAATTTTTTCGGTAAAATAGGGAAATTTTGTGTGAATTTTGGAGGATATTTGGGAAATTTGTGACTATTTTGTGGCCTCTAGGGTAGGTTCACGGTCAAGGTTACAGGTCAAGGTTATCCAAAATGGCGGTCTTGACGTCATGGCTCTACAGCACCACTGTGGGGCCCTGGTGCCACTCCCTGGTTCCTGTCCCACAACATACAAAATCATAATTTTGTTTTTAATATCCATGTATATAATTATATTACGGGTGCACTCTTTTGGTATTTGGTAAGTGAGGGTAAGGAAAATGCAAACACTTTATGATCGTTGTTGTATTATTACTCGAAATGTGAAACATATAAAAATATTTTCTGACTCATGTGGGGAGCAGAACAAAAACTGAACAATAGTATAGATTTGTTGTTGGCTGTCTAAAGTATTTAACATAGTTTTATGTCATATCTTCCGGTGAGGGTACATTCAAACTGTCAATGTGACAGGAACATTAGTTTGCATTCTACTAAAGTGAATAAAATTAAAAACAGTGGAAGCCTCATCAGATTACGTATCAATCATCAGAATTGGTCGAGTAAATCTTAAACCATTTCAGGTTTCTCATGTAAGTAAAATATTAAAGACTTGGTCGTACATGATGAGTTTGATTGCAGAGAAGACTACTAGAAATAGAGACGAAATATTCGCTATACAGAAATATGTACAGCCGAAATTCACTCATGGTATCCTTTCAGTATCCAAAACCTACATGAATTTTTATCTCTGTTCTAAAATAATTAAGACTATCATAACTCATGAATATCGTCTCCGTGATGAAAAGAAGAACATTTTAAAAACCAGATAAAAGTTCAAGATGTGAGATTCTTAATGCGCTTTCTTTCTGATGAGTCCCAATAGCGGTTCGAAGAAAATATTTTTTATTGATGAGCTGAGACTTTTTTCACTGTGTTGATGGAGAAAGTGTTTTCATGTTTTAATTTAAACAGACATCGTGTTAGCATATTGGGTTGGAATAATTTTTATGTCTAAAATACATAAGAAAGAGACAAAACAGCGGCAAAATATATTTTTACAGAACGTACAGCATGTATAAAAGTAAAATAAGAAAATGAGAAACCTGTTCGCCATGTTAAATATGTAAAATATGTCAACAATGCTGAGTGCTTAAGTGTTTTTATTTTTCGGTATAACCATTACGTACAGTGACTTTGACTGATTTAATGTTAAAAATAATTCTTTGACTTGGTGGTTTTTCTGAAACATCACTAAATGACATTTACCTCTCATAACATTGGTTATGTTTCAGATACATATTTGTAACTTTCAAATGTTATAATTTATCATGGTCACATCTGTGATGTTTCTGAAATGTTAATGAAACATACATGTCCTCATTTGAAATTATAAATGTTTCTAATACATAAATGGAACATAATAGTGTGATGTTTGTACATAGTCACATCTGTGATGTTTCCGAGATAAAAATGTGTAATATTTTTCGTTACGTACATGTTCGCACCATAATGGTTGTAATCACAGAGATCAACTTGGATATTTGCTGCTGATTGTTGGTTTGGAAGTAAGCGATCGGGAACTATATAGTGACGGTAAGCACAAACACATTTAAGGAATTAGTAACACTGATATTTTTTTTGCTAACATTGAATGTATTAGAATTATTTGATGTACTTCAGCATGTTTGAAGCAATGGAGGAAGTTTTGTTTGCTTTACAATACGATGGCTGTAGTGTTTTTGCGATTTGGTTCGCTGTTTTATTGACACCTAGCGCAATATATAATGTTTCAGTTCTCTTTTGAAACACTGTGGAATATATATTCTCGTGTAAATATTCAACGTGTTTTTAGCAATGGGTGTCGTTATTTTTTTTTACAATGGACAAGAAAAGAAAACCTCGAGGTCTAGCAAGTTATAGTGATAGACATAAACGTAGGTTGGTACAGGAAGAAACACTTCTCAGTGTTGCAAAAGTAAACTTTCCTCTCTCACTGATTGATAAAAAGATTGACACTGAAGAGTGTAGTAGGCCTAGTTCAAGTAGTTTCAATGCTTCGTTTCATGACAACTGTAATAACTTTCCCGTAAAACATCAAAGCTGTGCTAATATCTTTGGAAATGATTCATCTATAAGTTTTAACGGTAGTTGGAAAGCTTGTGGGACAGCATCAGTACCAGTTTCTGAATCTGATGTTAGTGCTGGTGCTGAAAATTCTGAAACTGAATATGAATTTGGTAATATACAGCGGTAAACATTACTGCTAGCGATTACAAGTCGTAAGTAATGTTACATTTCGTAGGCAGGTGTTCATTTCACAAGTTCAACTTTAAACAAATATTCCATATTATGCTAAATTTTGCCATTTGTGGTCTTTTTCGTGTGCAAAATAATCTTCATATTAAATGGTTTTTACTTTCGTTGTTGTACAGTATGTAACTACACAGTGGTTGTGGAACATTGAAACCTCACTTCCAAAGCTTCGTTTCTAAACGTTGACTATCAGGTGATGGTATAAACATACTGTAGGTCTCACGGATGTACTACCTATATTGATAGGGTGCCAGGTGAGGAATTTTGTAATGAGTTTTATTTTATTTCAGACAGCAGAAAAGGAGACAAGAGGGGGAGGTGAATGAGAACACACATTAATAACATTTTACTGTATCTTGTTTTAATAAATTGTTCAAGTTTTTCCTACTTCCAAAAGAGATATAGGTGAGTTATGAGAGGAAATTTTAAAAATTAACATTGATTAATTTCTGTTGAAAAGAGGATATACTATGCTATTGTTAAATGCAAACAAAGAAGGTTAATAGCATTAATTTTTTGATAAATTTTTTTTATGTGGTTAGGCCTGAATAACTTTACATTGCCAGTAACATAGATAATAATTAAAAATAAAATCCTGCGTCAACTGTAACAAGTTTTTTCATAACTTTGTATATAATAACATGGGCTAAATGACGAAAAAAGTTGTTCTAAGTTGCAAAAGTCTATGTTGCACAGTCTGCGATCCTGTAAAATAGGGTCTTTATTGCTGTCTTGTTGGCAGAATTTACCTTAAAGAAACGCCAAAAACTTAGCTTATTAGAGAAATCAGAGTATATTTACTGTTTTTGTATGTCACAAACATATCTCTGCTTCATTTTACAGAACATGAATACACATTACGGTAGGCTATTCATGGTCAAGTGAGCACTTATGAAAGCCCTGCTTAATATTTACTTCTACTATGCAGAGTATCCTATAGACCAGTGTTGCTATGAGCCTATTAGCCTTTTTTGTGCGCAGAATTTAGTAGATCCCTATAGCATGTAGAACTAATTTCTGTATGTCGCTGCCAACTCAAACACGCACAAGCTTTGAAGGTTGCATCTTATTTGTCTAGACAGTGATGTTTTCCAGTTTTAAAAATGCTCACGTTATCACAAATAGCCTATAACAATTTAATATATGTGTAACATAACAGTTGTATGCATATGTTACATAACAACTGTATGTATATGTTACATCAGTTCTACATATCTGCAATGTGGAAATGCTACATTTCTGCAACATCACAAAAACACATTTCTGATATCTCTGTAATGTTTCAGAGACATTACAGTGTTAGTTATGAAGGAGGACAAATCTCCATAAATGTTATGTAGCTGAAACCAATCAATTACGTATTGTTACATTTCTGAAACATTGTCAATGTTACAAGAGTTATGTAACTTTTATGTTTCTGCAAGAAAACTGTGCTGTGTGGGTGGTTATCAAATTAACAAAAAAAAAAAAAACAGAAACTATATCCCTTTTGCAACGTCGAAATAATATTTATAATATGATCGAAACGTTTTGTCTCAAAATATGTGACGTTTACCATTATTTAAGGCAGTCGGCAATGCATGCGTCGGGAGACACCCGTCTCTACCCTTTCTCACGACGCCCCACATTTTAAATGGATCTTCCGCTTCTTTTTATAAGAGTTATTAACGCGTTCTGTCCTTACTTTCGTACATCGATAGGTATTCCAGCGTACGTAACATAACGCGAGGTTATACCACACAACTTAGTTACTGTACGTAGGTCAGAGGTAGGACCATAACTTGTATACATATCTGTTGGTATTCATTATAGTTTTTCGGTGCGTAACTCGTGTGTTAAGCGCACATTTGAGGCGCTAACGTCGGTGGTTGAGATAATTTCTGCGATAATTTCCAAAGTTGTTTTTTCGTACGCACTCATCATTGGTGCTTGTTAGCCAATCAAAAAAGTTTCATTTGCTAAGGAGTTATGATCAGAGTGTCGGTGTTTACGTGTTTTTATTACGATACACTCGTGAACTTGTTCCACTGCTTGTATTTCGTAAAACTGGTTATTTGAAATGAGTATTTCGAATGATGAAAATTTATTAAAAGCTCACAATATAATAACAATTATTGTTAAGCATCTTGCAGTGCACAAGAAGATATTCAGTAAATGTCAGAGTCGTTTTACGAAATATCCCAAGCCGAATTTTCCACTTTAGTTTGCGTATATTTTCAAATGAATTGGCTGGTTTATGATGTAAAAGCTACTTTCAGCTTTACATTGGTATATCTGTGAACATGTTAGCATATTTAGTTTGATCATTGTACTGTATCCAGTCCAAGATTGCAGCAGAAGTAAACACTGTCACACGTGAACTCTCGATCATTGGTTGGCTGGTTAGTTAACAGTGTCGTTGCGGCAGGAAGTATGTCCTATGCTAAATTGTTGTGTTTAGTTCAGGATAGGTGATATAATCGTTCAGTTTCGTTTTTTTAATACTCTGTAATGGAATATCACTCTGTGCGCATAAAATACTATTTGTACATGGAATGGATTAACTACGACTTAAGCGACGACGCCATCGTCCGCCGTGATTCCATTTCCTCCACAGCGAGGTGCGATTCTGTTTCTCCACTTGTCGCCAGTCGATAGTTCGCGAAAAACGCGGAGGTGATGCGACTGTTTGCTACACAGCCAATGCCGTTCAAGCGTGCGAACAGGCGGAGTGACACAAGCTGCAATCTTGGACTGGATAGAGAATAGAGCAGTCCTAGCGTTATAGTGTACTTGGTTCGGCGCGGCGTACTGCGCTGGTCAAGCACGTACCAAGGGTGGGAATGTATAGTTCCGTCTCAGTAAACCCTAGTTTTTCCTCAATGATTGTAAAGTTTTCAGCAATATACTAATGTTTGTTTTCTCCTTATAATATGACACTAACAAAAAAGAAAAAAAAAACGAAGAGAAAATCCTTTTTATCTTAAATTCGAAAATTAACAGGGTATTTTCTTTCAATTTGGAAATTATGATATTTTGTACAGTAGGCAAACTGGTAAAAATTTACGCGTTCACAGGTAAAGTACAAAAATTGTAGTTCTGGAAATGTAATTGATTCTAACGATAAATGTATTTATTATGAGATTATGCTTTATGGAAAAATAATCTGAATATAGTTCCGCGGCCTGAGATTGCGAAATGTGCAAGTAACACAGCAGAAAAAACGATGGATGCGCGCGTACATACACACAAAAGTAATCATGCTACAAGTTGCTCGTAAGAAGACTAAGCAAAACGCGTGCTCTTCATTCGACGGCAAACTTCATTTCTGAATCCGAATATCTTTAGGCCTGCCGCGGTCAACCAGCAGAAGAGGACGCGGTGGGACAAAATTGGTCAAGACAATTCGCCTCTCACCAAAGCGATCTGGGATCGATCCCCGGCGGCGTCGGTCCTCGTATTTTCGCATGTAGAAATCGTGCTGGCGACGTCGCTGGCCGGAGGATTTTCTCGGGATCTTCCAATTCCGTCGCCACTCTCATTCCAGCGTGTCTCCATCGTAGGACCTCATTTCATGTCATCGTTCAAGGAACGCAGCTTGCCTACTGTGCCGGTTAACACGCCCCTTTTTGTTTGTTATGTTTAGATACTCTTTGCCAGAAGTTCGGTAAAATTTTTTTTGGTAAATCTTCCTTCCTCTTTTTAATTTTTCATCTACATTACGCCCCACATGTCCTACATTTGTCTCAGTATAGTAGAAAAATATGGCCTGTTGTATTGTGAATGTGCTGATTATTCACTAAGCCCCTTTTGTCATAAGATTGCGGCTCATACTCAATAACGCTGTGGTCAAATATTTTGTTTTCTACTAAGACAAGATCCCATGGCTATTTGTTGTCTTTCGCTACGCTAGATGGCAGTTAAATGCTCTAACTCACACGTGTTAAGAATGCGGTTCACCTCAGTTTTCGTCTTTATTTATTTTTATATTTGTATCAGATTTTTTTTTCTTATTTAAGACATACATTGTGATTAAATCTTCCTCTTAGGACATTTTTGTATCTCTCATAGTTTTTGCGTAATCAGTCGTAAACGTCAAAATTTGCACTTTACGGTTTTAAGTACGCCACTGAAACCAACTGATATACCAAACCGACAAAATTCACACTATATAACAATGATGTAGGCTACGATTTGACATACATAAAACCAAACAAAACTTTTGTATTTAATAAAAATGCTGAATTCCGAAATGAAAATTTAAAAAATATCAACATTTTTTTAGAAATACAGAAAATGTGTTTCTTTGTTATGATATGCGTCAAATCATAGCCTACAACAATGTTACATAGTGTCATTTTTTTCAGTTTGGTATGTTAGTTGGTTTTAGTGGCGTACTTAAAACCGTATAACTCTAGTTCAAATTTTGACGTTTACGACTCATTACGTTAAAACTATGAGAGATACAAAAGTGTCCTAAGAGGAAGAATTAATCACAATTTATGTTTAAAATGAGAAAAAAATATATGGTGCAAAAATAAAAAAAATAAAGACGTTGAAAACTTAGGTGAACCGCGCCCTTAATGTCTTGTTTCTGTGATCAGTAAAGTATTTTGTATCTTTTCATGTATTTTTGTTTAAATACTCCACTGATATTTTGTATAGTTTTAAATATAATGAATTGTATGTCTACATCTATTTTACCGCAAAACGTAGACTAATAGAAATAAATTAGTATTAACTAGTGACCACAACCCAGTGTACAATTGTAATTGAACAGTATCAATTTCATGCTCTTGCGATAAACTGAATTTGTCATCGTCCTTTTCCAACTCTAAGACTGTAACAAAGTAACATACATTGTTTAACCTATACAACTTTTCGCATTTCAATAAGCTAATTGTGCCTTCTCTGCCTTTGAGTGAATTTTATTTCTTATTATAAATATGGTGTGTCGTGTACACGCATTGTGTCTCATTTTCTAAGCATAATAATTTGCTTTTTGGTGGTTCAAGTTAAGGAGGTCCATCCTTGCGGCCACGTGCTGAATTGCTTTCTCTCCACAACGTCTCGGAGTGACTCTGATCCAAACAACACATTATGGCGTGATGACAGCTTAATATTTTTATCTTCTCTGCCCACGCCATCCTCCTGATGCAAATTCAGAGGACCTGAGGCTTTCGCCTGATCTCAGGAAGGTGTCCCTTCATATCGCATGGTACGAATTAGGATATGGCCAAACTTTATTTGTAACGAAACGATAAGTATATTTTCTTACTTAATGTGGAATATAACCTGTGATAATGTTAAATAACTTTAATCCCTAAATATGTTAGGCTAAATTAATTACCTCACTGGAGCGCGTCCTTTTTTATAAAATCGTGTCAATTAATTCATATATGTACTTGGCACTCAGTTCCTGTCTGAGTTGTTTAGTTTGTTACAGAAATTTATATTTATTTAAAAAATACATAATTGAACATGGATTCCGAAAAATTGTGATAATTTGTTTATGTAAAAATGCACAAATTTTAAGTGACATACTATATTAATTACTTGTTTCGTACTTAACACTGATGGACTATGTGAAAGGGGAATCATTGTTTTTCGGCCATTATCCGCTTTAATATAACCTTGGGGAAAATCTGCACACGTCGGGGCCAGATCCATGCGTGAGAGTCTGGTCGGTGCATGTCCTCTTGAGTGTGCACACTCAACCCTGGTTTAGTTTTGTTGTATTTGACACATCGGGTGGCTCTCAAATGGTAGCAGCTGCAGTGATTCTAATTTGTGCAGCTTCCATTGCATGCTGTGTCATGTTGTCTCTACTTCTAACATAACTTCAACATGGTTATCGTGGTGATGCGAGTTTTAATATATATTTTTTTTGCTTTTGCTAGTTAAATAGTGTTTTGTTTAAATTGTTTTGAAGCACAATCATTTAAGCCACTTGTGTGCCAGAATTTCTCCTACGCGAGGAACTAATTTACGAACTGAAATTGCGTGCCCTTAAGCCCGTTGAAGGGACTAATGTCCGCACTCTTGCGCACTTCCTTGCGCGGTGCCCTTCGGTAGATACTTCATCTGATGTGGCCAATCTTGTTGACCTAGATGTCAAGGCCGAGCATAATACTTGTGCCACAATATTACTTGTGCTTATTGAACTAGTTGGAGATCTAGTCTTCAGTCTCTCTCACGATTAAAAAACAGTCTCGCACATTTAAAACAGCGAGTAAATATCCTTTTGCAAGATTATGCAACAGACCTAAGTGAGGTCCGAACGAGCTAATTAAAAATATCTCTACACAGTCAGCATATTTGTCCGTCTAGCTACAGCGAAAAGAAGTTGAATACTGTAATGTTTTTACCAATGTATCTACTGCTCCAACTTATGTCACCGAGCAGTTTCATTATGCTTATTTTTCTAGACCAGGTACCTCAGTTGCGACTCCTGTTCCTCTTGTTCCAAACCAGTTTGTGACATTATATCCTCTGTTGGTCCTGGGTTCTATATCTTTCACATTTCCTACTATATGTATTTTCACAACAAGTACTTCTGGAACCAATGAAAGTTCTGGTCTTCATTTCATGCCACCCGTGACCATGACATCAACAATTTTCCCATCAACATTCAAGTACCTAACACTGGTTTTATGGTATTTTTTCTTATCTCTTGGAGATGATGCTTAAGCATTTTCCCAGTACTGATTGGTAACATATTCCTAAAATGCTGGAATTTATGAAAAACATTGTAAATTTACATCAGAGTAACACAATCCGTCAAATCCAGTTACTTGAAGTAATTTACCCTTTAACATATGATCCATTGAGTGAGCGCACTCAGATGACCATTACTAAGGTATTTACATTTGAAGTTTATCACGAAGATATTTTGCACCTTTCATCCCCTCACAGCTTTTAACGGAATTTCGACTGAAACTTTCAATCAGCTTCAAAATCCAGATGAACCACTTTCTGAATATGTTAGTAGTATCAAGGAAGCCTCTTTGGTGTTCAGAATAAACCTTGCTACAGGTGAGGTTGTGTATAAATTTCTTGGAGGTCTGTAACCACAGGAACACTCTCGGTTAGTAATTAACATCAAACCTACCAGCTCCACATCCCTTGATAGAATGTGTACGCATTCTCCAAATGAATGCTACATTGATCAGAAACATGAAAGGTTTGGTCTTAAACTGTTCAGAAGTGCCTACAGCAAACACAATTTACCTGATAAAGGCATTTACAACCAAATTAATAGTGAAAATACAAATGGTTCAAAATTATAAACTCACTCTTCCAAAAAAACTACAAATTATTCTTATCAACCGCGTAGGAGACCTTTTGCCACTTTTGTGGCAAGGTCGGTCACATTACGACAAACTGTTGGAAGCTAAAAAACGACCAGCACGAGGTCGGTAAGTGAGCGAATGTCCCGCTACAAAAGTCGTTAGGTAATTCTCAAATAAATGCTTACATTTTTCAGTCTGTTAGCGTTTCTCACTTATTTCAATGTCTTTTTGGACCTTTCGAGTCTCAATTTACCCAAACTGATGTGAGAGTAAATCTTGTTCATTTTCCCTCTGCTGTGGGAGTTTGACATTTATGTCCCTTTAGGCTTTCTCCAAGTCAAAGCTCTGGTTCATTCTGATTCAGCGCGAACCATTACTTCTTGTAAACTGTTTTTCAACAACTCCAAAACTTAAATTTAATAAAGTGTGTAGAACCTTATCTCTTCAAATGTTACCCTGCATCTAATGAGCCTTTTCCGATATCTTGTTGTGCCACTTTTAAACAGAATATTTATAATTTTACTTTAATATATAAGTGTCTTGCTGCTGAACAACTAAGTAAAGATTCTATTCTAGGTGCTGACTTTATCAGAAAGGCTGGCTTAATTCTTGATATACAAGTAACTAAGTTTTCTTTGAGTTTGCTTCTGACCAGATAATAATTTTTGGAAGTCGAAACTAGCACTTACATGCAGCTACTTCTGAAATTAGTGCTCACTAACACAATCAAAATTGTGTAAATCCTTTTGGTCATTAAAATTGTAAGGATCATGCCACAGCTCACAACAATTGTAACATATTTCCTAAACTATTAAACTTGAATTAGGTTTGACTTAATTGCTTGAGAACGAAAACCAACTTTTAGATAAAAAGCCAATCAAAAGTCATCCCTACCGTTTAGAGTCTCCTAAAATGGAACTATTAGGACACAAATTTCAGGGTCTTATTAATAAAAGTGTTATTGAACAATATACCTCTCAGTATGCTAGCCGTGCATTTTTAGTACCAAAAGCTAACAGGAATGACCGTATATTGACAGACTATCTAAAGCTAACGAAAATATTGAAATTGAATCAGTTTCTCTTCCATACTTCATTCATCATTTCATTGGTTCAGTAATTCCAAATTTTTACAACTATTGACTTGCATGCAGAATACCATCAAATACAGTTAGCTAAGCATTCTAAATCAGTCACTAGCTTTTGTGTCCCTTGTGTAGCTTTTGGCCTGGCCACGGGAGCCCGAGTATTAAAAAGGATCATTGATCAAAAAATTTTATGTCATAAAATTCAAATACATATACAACTACTTGCATGATCTGGTGATGTACTCAGAAAATCTTGACCAAAACCTGGTTCATTTGAAAGAGGTACTTTCTCGGTTAGGAAAGGCTGGTCTTATGGTCAATCCAGCCAAAGTAAAATTAGCAGTGCCGGAGATTTCTTTCCTCGAACATAAAATCACCTTCCAAGGCATACCTATAGATCCTGAAAGAACTCTTGCTATCCAAAATTTCGCCAGCTGTAGGATGATAAGGACGTAGCTCGTTTCATTGGCATGGTCCAATATTTTGGAAAATTCATTCCATATCTTGCTGAAAAGACTGTACCTTGAAATTTGCTGTGTAAGAAATCAACTAAATGTGTATGGGGTGCAGAATAACAAAAAGCCTTTGATACTCAATCTTCCACTCCTTCATGTGACTGATTTTTCGAGGCAGTTTGTACTGCAGATTGACGCTTCGAGCCTGGCAGTGGGAGCAGTTTTCGCACAGGAAGTGGATGGTGTGTGCTAAATTGTTGAATTTTACTTCCATATGCTAACTCTACATGAGAGAAAATCTTCCACGATCTACGAGCGCGAGTGTCTGGCTGTAGTTTTCGGGATCGAAAAGTTTCAAAAGTACCATGAACATTCTGAGTTTCTCCTGGAAATATATAATCAGGCATTACTGTGGCTTTTGGAACACCCGAGCCAGTTAAGGAAACTTGGTCGTTGTGTAATTCACATTTCCTCGTTAAAATTCAACGTTCAGCATATTAGGGACATTCAGAATAATGTGGCCGATGCCTTGTCAAGGATGTTTGAAAGCCCAAGTTCCTAATCAGAAAGTCTTGCAAATTGTAATGATTTGTCAGATTTCACCTGGAGTTATAATATCATTAAGGATATTTAAAATGAAAACCCAGAATGACTTCCGATTATTAAAAACATTTCGTCAGGTGCTGAATAAAGACATTATTCCATAAAGAATTTTGATTAATATTGTAGATCTCAGAACAATTAGAAATGTTTTGTTTTGCCAACATATTTGGGACCTATAATGTTTGAATATTTCTACTTGACACCTGTTGGAGCCCATCTTGGCATTTCTAAAACCATATAGGATATTAGGCGCAATTTCATACGAAAATGGATGTACTCTAACATTGCTGAAAATGTAAATACCTGTCATTTTTGTGCTCTGTCTAAGGCTGCTCAAAATACCCATTTAGGTAGGTATCTTATCTTCCGAAGTGGCCGAAAGGTGCAAAAATTGTTTATAGATTTGGTGGGACCCCTGCCAAGGAGCGAATCTGGACACGACATGCTTCTTGTGTGTATTGATGCATTTACGAAATTTTTATGGTTAATTCCCTTAAGTAAAACTGGCTCACTTTCAACTATAAAAGCCCTTCAGGCACACATTTTTCAACATTATGATGTACCCTGTTCTATAGTGACTGATAATGGATCTGAGTTCGTTTGGATGATTTTCAAAAATATGTTTCACCTACGGTTATCGGACATATTACATTGTCCCCTTATAGTCCACCACCATCACATGCAAAGTGTTTTAAACACAATCTCTATTCGACTCACAGATTTTCATGCCAAGGATCAGACCAACTGGGACAAGAACCTGACTTGGCTCCAGATGGCTGTTAATTATGCCAAGCATGAGTCACACAAATAAACTCCCTTTTGTTTTGATGTTCACCTATTCTCTAAACAAATCTTTGTCTAACTTATGACAGTTATGTGATCTTCTTCCAGAATATGTCAAGGATATTCCAAAGGTTTGGGCTGCTGCCCTACTGAATCTTAAAACAAGCTCATGAGAACCATATTTGATACTATTAAAATAGAAAAGATATCCCTATTAAAACGGCTGATTTTGTTTTGTTGAAGGCCCCTCCTTCCAGCAGTGCTACAGATAAAAGTATGGCCAAACAATCTTTTCGCTGGACTGGACCTTGCAAAATTCACTGCCTTTCAACACCTATTTAAACACATTTGATAGACCCAAAGTCGGAAGCATATGTAACATGTGTGCATATATCCTACGTAAAACCCTACCTCTCTCAGGTTACTAATAATTCCTTTCATAGCACAGTGTTAGACATTTATGCTTGTGTTCAGTGAATGGCCTCTTCCCTTAGGGTCAGAAACATCTTTTCATCCCAACTCAAATGGTTGTGGACTGATCACCCACTGGTCTGGAAATGTGGACATTCTCTCTTTATAGTAGCCCTACTATAAAAAAGAGAAGTTCTAAAGAAAAATGCACGATCCCAAGATTTTAAGAGATATGTTGTTTATGTTTTACTGCAACATCTTGGTGTCAACTGTGTCCCTTTGTGGTTTGCAACATATTGCAAATGTAGCTTTAGTATAAATAATTCAAGTGTCTACCTAATGACGGGAACAGATTCCAGTTCCCGAAACGTCATAACACTGTCTGTCTGGAAAACTACTGTGTCTTGTTTCGTCTCTTCGTTGTGTCGTTTGTTTTTTCTGCATATGTCTGTTATCTGTTGCGTTTTGCCTCGTCTATTTGTTGTGTCTTTTTGTTATTTTTCTGTTCGTGTCTGATATTTGCTGTGTTTTTTGTTTCATCTCATCGTTGTGTCGCATGTTACTTGGTTTTTTATTTTATGTGTTATTATTTTCATTTATTATCTGTTTGCTCCTTGTTTCTATTTGACCCGATTCCATTTTGGAATTTCTTGTTGTGTATGTATCTTGCTGACCAAAGCATACTCTGCTTATAATATGGTTTTATTTTATTTCTTTAGTTTTCTTTGACAGTCATTCAATTTGCAATGGAGTACGTCCAAAAAACTGAATCCAGTCATGCACTCCCATTGCACTGTTTCTACATTGTTCTGCTAATTTTTGATCTTTCTTTTTATCATTAATTATAGATGTAGCAACGGCTGAAGCCCCACCCATTAATAATCTTAAAGTGTTAAATGCACAAAAAATATTGTTAAAAATCCTACTTTTTGAATTGTGAAACCATTCACAGATTTTATTTCTTTCGATAATTTATTTTAGTTGTGGTAGTCTATAGAAATAGTAACAGTCATTCCTTTACCATCTTTAAGATTCTTATTTTTACGATCAAGCGGTTTTTCTGTTAAAGAAGAATTTATATTTGAACTCCTAAGTTCATCGTATAAACATTTTAAACACAACATTTTTAATCTTCATTTTGTATATAAATTTCAATAAGATTACAAATAAAAATAATAAGGTTGTATATAAAAATGTTAATAAGATTATATATAAAATGTAATGCTTTAATTTATTCCCCTACCAAGTTTACGTTTTATATGCACAGCAGTTCCTGTAATGCCAGCCCATAAACTTTCATTTAAATCTGCATCTGGAGCATAAACCCTTTTAAAAGCTTTCTGTTCTAATTCTTTATCAGCTATATTTCTTTCTTCTAATTTTTATTATTGTGATAAACAATATCATGTTCCATAGCTGTAGCATCTAATGGATTTATTGGTTTACCATTTCTTTCTAATTTTTCTATACGTTTAGTCCAGGGGCCTAAAAAGTGATGTCCTGGGTATGTAATTCGAATGGCAAAGAATTAATTATATTTTTGTAATCCTTTTCTGTGATGTTCTAAATCCCAAAAAGGAGAAGGAGTTGTGTTTAGTACTCGTGTACGATACGGAATTCCTTTAGGATTATTTACAACAAAATCACTAAATTTACTATTCAACATATCAATTATTCCCCCTTTTTCACTGTAATAATATTTGTTCCCAAGCATTCACTTCACCATAAATTGCATTAAGTCGATCTATTAGTTTTATAACATCATCCATCCGTATAAATTATTTTGAATGATTTGTATAGTTTTAAAGCCACTACAAGTTATGCGATATCTTGGCGTAATTGGCCTTTCTTGTGTGATAATGAATTTAAGTCTGGAATTAATAAATATTTATCATAAATTGGCCTATTTATATACATACACTTGCAACTTATATTTGGATTTATTGGTTTATTATGATTATACTCTTGATATGCAACATTGGTTGATAAAACAATTCATACATAATTTACACAAATTTCGTCAGTAAATTTATCTTCAAGTTCAATTTTTTTTAAACAAATTTGAGAGTCCTTCTGTTAATTTATATTTGTTTTTTTACATTTATATTATCACCACGAATAAAAACCTTTTTATACCCAATATAAAAATCATTGCCCTCACTGCATAAACAATATTTTTCATTATTAACACTAAGTTTCTTGAGAAATATCTTTACCGAAATTTATAGTACAAAGCTGATTAATTTCAGTATTTGTTGATGTTCAACTTCTGAAAATAATTGCGTTTCGAAACATGTTTCTTCAGGTGTTGTTGGGTAATCTAAAACTGATTTCACAACAGCGGGAATAAGTGTAGTAATTGAATTCATTTTCTCATCTGTAACATTCCCTATGTTTTGCCTAAACTATCAATTGCACATATGATTGGTTTGTTCTTGGTTTTTTACTTTTTTTTCATAACTGTCTTTGTGAAAATATTGTTTAATATTCAAATGGCTGCTTAAACGATTCAAACGGCTGTACTAACAGTCCAAATGGATGTTTAAACAGTTGTTCAAATGCCTTTATCAATTTAAAAGTTTGATACTTAAATTACGTGATTTTATTGTTTATATTAAATGAGTGTTACTAATTCAAAAATTTATTATATCAATTGTAAAAAAAACATTCACCAAGTGATAATATTTCGTATGAACTAACCAAAAATGGAAAAATTATAATTTAATGTATTTGTGTCAATTGTGGTACTAAAAATTTATTGGCGTAACCATAAAAATGCAGAATCTTTTAAAAAAACATCGACAAAACTAACAAATAATTTAAATACATGTAAACATTTATTTATGTTTTTATAATTTTCCTGGTAAATACCAGTTAAAGATAAAACCTGTGTAAATGTTACAATAGCAATTAAAAGCATTTAAACACTCGCAAATCTAAACTTTTGCAAACTGATAATGGAAAAGAATCTTATAACAAAATATTTCAGAAATTAATGAATGCTTACAATTTAAAACATTATTCAACATTTACTGATAAGAAAGGGAGTGTCGAGAGATTAAATAGAACTTTAAAAGAATTAAATGTGGACGAATTTCACTATACAAGGAGCTTATAAATGGATAGATATATTACCAAAATTAATAATTAATTACAATAATACTGTTCATAGGTCAATGAAAATGAAACTTTTTGATGTAAATAACAATAATGATTTCTCTATTGTCGCTAATATGTATGAGAATAAAAAAAATATTTCTAAACCAAAAATTGGTATTGGACATAAAGTTCACATTATAAATGCTAAAAAATTATTGGAAAGGGATATACATCGAACTGGTCTACAGAAGCATTTGAAGTATCTGAAGTATTGTACTCATATCCCATAACATATAGAAATGATGATTTACAAAATAAGCCAATTAACGGTATGTTTAAAGAACAAGAGCATATTAATAGTAAATATGATAAATATTAAATAGTGAAAAATGTTTTGCGATAGAAAGGAGATGAAGTTTTAGTTAAATTGTTAGGTTTTGATAGCAGTCATAATTCTGAATAAATTAAAATAATATTGTTGTATAATATTGTACATAGTTTTCTATACAAACTTTTTCTATTACAATCAGTGAGCAAAAGATTGAAAGTTGTGAACGTCAAACTTTTCCACCAACTGATCAAAATAAACCCAATTGAAATGTATACAATAGAAAATATAATTTAATATATCAATTGGCAATACATTTCACATCCAAACGAAGCTTTTGTGAAAAACTTTTTACATTCGTATTTTAAAAAAATTAAAATTTCTAAGCATGGAAATATTATTGAGAGTATTGACAATCCTGGAATAACTTCTACTATGGCACATTCGTTGTAAAACTCAATTTCAGAATCAGTGTATATACAGTTATCTATGGTTGAAAAAGGTTATGGAATTGATAAATGATTTTCATTTAGACATACTTGTTTGGATTTATTAGAGAATGCAACGATATTTATTGAGAAGGGGGTTACAAAATTTAATTTATTCGGGGTTCTAATGATGATGTTTGTTTCTATAGAAAACCTTAACTTGAAGCTGATGGATTTCCCGACACCAACAATGTCCCTGATGCAGCTACTTATTACTATAAATAAGAAAATGTAAATTTCGTGGCCAGTTGTAGAATATGAGCGTAATTATGGAGATGAAATTAAAGCTAAATCATACAAAAATCTGAAAATTCCAATTTATTTTAATTATTGCCAATGTCTTAAAAAGTGTTTCCACAGGTTCGAATACATTTCAGTTTGATACAAAACATCAATTTTACTATCTATAGTTCGATATTCCTAATTATATAATTGTTTGTTTTCAAATTAATAGAAAAAAGATCCTGAAGAAGACATAAACGGCTCATTATTTGATCACTGTAATATATTTCGATTAAAAATTGGAGAAACTATGTCTTTCCGAAAGAGAATTGGAATCTAGACATAAAAATAATATATCTGATTAAATTTACAATGCTTACAAAGATATTAGAAATTCAAACACAAAATTTGATACATCTTATTGTAATAATGAAATGTACATTAACCTAAATAAATTTGTCTCTAAAAGTACGATATATGTTATTGATTCTTCACATCGAAAAACTTTTATTGTTAAGGATATAACTAATATTATACTTACCGCATATTTTACTAAACTAATAGTTGCTACAAAAATATGTAACGTAGTGTTAATTAACCAAAGATGTATTATATATGATGTCAGAAGTTAGATGTTTTGTAAGTAGTTATGATTATTTATATTTTTTTATATTTTTAAGTATGTCATATTTTAGAAATGTTACTATTTTGTAATTAATTACAATTGTTTTACATATTTTAATTTTTTCGCTTTATAATACTATGACACTAAAATTATTATAAATACACTGCTTTTAACTTTGGTAGAAATTTCTCGAAATATTTTTAATTGTTCTATATTTTAAGCAGAATCAAGTATGTTATTAAAAATGTTATCCTTGAATTCAACATTTAGTTTTAAATCATTTAAGAGTAAGTTGCTTTCTAACTCAACAAAAATATCTAAATAATAATTTAGATCATCAAAATTTCGTCACGATGCTAAAATTCGGTGATAAATTTTTTTGATTTTTTTTTTCTTCTCATACAAACCCAAAATAAGTGGTACAAGTTATTTTGATTACAATTTTTTAGAGTATTCATTATTCTGGAATTCACTTCTTGGCATTTAGGATTGTGGAGGTCTAGAGTGATGTGTTACAATCTCTCAGTTTTGAGTTTTTTTGTTCACAGAGGTTGTTGTCACTGCAGTGCTTGTAGATTCCTTTGTGGGCAGTGTCCCGGTAGTGTGCATAGGCCGATGGCCTTATGTTAGTTTGTAGTCAAGTGAGGGGTGTGGTGATGGTTGTTGCCATGTCGCCATGTGGTTGTGCGCTGTGGGTCCTCCTGGTACCTTCGGCATGCAGCGGCCTTCCGGGGGCGCTAAACGCCTCTCTCAACACTCTCCTGCTCCCCTGTCCCACATTGCGTAGAACAGCAGATTGATCTCGTGTCTGTTACGGGCAGTCCCCCCTCCCATGATGTGAAAGACCGCTTTCTATCGCATGTCATGTGGGACTGAGCGAGTGAATGTTGTGCCAATCTGGGATGAGCAGTGTGTGCTAATTCCATTCGGTAAATTATCGAATGTTCTAGAGGCGTGACCAGATGTTATAAATACCCGCTGGCCATGTTTTGGCAAGCCTTTTCTTCTTAGAGCTTCTTGATACAATGTATTTTTGAGCTTGTTTTTCTTCAGGGCTTTGTCACCTTCGGTGAGCATGGCGATGCCCTTTGGGCTAAGCACAGGCCTAAGTGCTTGTGATGCCAAATTGCTGGTTTTGGTTTAGATAGATTTTTATGATTTAGCCACAGGGCCCTTCGTTTCTTTAATGTTTCATTTTAACTTCATAAATTTTAATTTCTTCTATTGTAACATTCGGAACTACTATTTTGTGAATAATTTCAAGTCAGTTCTTATAATGTAATTTGTTCTTCACTTGTTAACATATTTTTATACATTCATGCTTTAAAACCTTTTCCAAATTATAAACTTATTTTTTACTACAAATAATGTAATATTTATTTTTGGATAGTTAATTTTATTCATTTGTAAATAAACTTCCATTATTTGAATTCATTATATTATTTCAGCACTCCATCAGTAGTCCCTTGACATTAATTGATAGTCCCTTATTCGTAAAAGCTATGATAAATGTATTAAGATACCTAACTTTGACTTATCTGGAGATATCATGAAAGTTGTTCGTATAAATTAGGCAAGCACACTACAAGATAGGATACGCGACCTGTAGGGGTCGTAGTCTGTGCGTTCGATCCACAGTCTCCCCTCTCGCATCGCATAATCTTCCAAACTGAATTATTTGTTTATTTCAATAAGTTTGTTGGTTCATGTGCTCTACCAAACAGTCATTTGTGTTACAATAGGGTACAAGGTCAAAGTCTTTTTTAAAGGGTTTGTTTTATTTTCAAGGTTTACTTCACAAGAAGCTACGTATTTATTTCCCCCAAAATCTGAATAATTAATTAGTGTTATTTTCGTGTCGTGTCTTTATAGTTCAGTTCATTGCTTATTTATTTGTTTATTGATTTCTGATGTTCATTTTTTTCCACCTCATAGTCAAAGTAAACTTAGTCTTCACGCGCCCTACACTACATCATATAAAGATTATTTAGGTATTATGTATTTTATTATTTTTAAGGTACCATCCCTGCTCCCAATCATGACAATACTGTCGTATAATTCTTTATTTCTTTCTACTCTAAATGCTTTACAAGAACGTATTTATAATTATTGAATAACGCGATAATTTACACATTATTTTATATAATAACATTTAAATTTATTATCTGGATGTTCGCCAGTAATATGTGTAGTCAGTCTTGAATTAATGTTATTATTATTTTCATGCTTAATAGTTAAAAAAATAGTAACTGATGTGTACTGTTAACATACGTTATATTACTCTTTCAAATTTAATATTTCTACTATGTATTTTAGTGAATTAAATATCTTTATATATTTTGCTTCTTGGAGTACAATTGCTGATTGTTCTTTTTCTTGTCCTAATTTATGTTTTCCGTATTTTATAATGAAGGGAAAACTAATACTGAAATAAATATTTTAAATTGTTTAGATTCTTGATTTTTTTTCTAGTTCCAATTGAAAATGATTCTGGTTCTTTTATCTATTATGTGATTCATACTTTTGTACAGTATTTCATTTCTAAATAAGCAATAATATAATCATCAAATGTCATTTCATTTTTAACTACAGCAATTTTAACACCTACAGCAATTTTTTTAACACCACTTTCAACATTAATAGTGTAAATTTTTATTTTAAATCCAGTAAATTTTTCCATTACTTTTCTGTTATTTTCATCTTTAATTTTGCTAATAACGTTTTTGTTGATATGCGGTATATTATAAATGTTTTCATAAACTGATGTATCAAAACATTGAATCATTTATTTCATATCTTCGTAAAAATCATTTATTTTCATATAATACATTAAAGAACCTACATCTATGCAGTTTAATTCAACATTATCCGCTTTTTTGGTTTAACAACATTACAATTAAAGTCGTACATTAAAGTCTTGTCTAATATATTTATTTCAACATACATTGGTTTATTAAAAGAAAATTTTGTTTCTCGCATCTGTATTTTAGCTAAAAATCTAGTAAATATGGTTCGATCTTTAAATGACGTTCTGCGATTAACTTTTCAATTTGTTTATTATTTCTATACAATATATCAACTCTGTTTCTAATATTGTCCATTGTTTTTTTAAACTGAATTATTCATTAATTTATACAAATCTCTTTCATAACTAGTTTAAGCATTTGTTCTCTTTTCTGTATTTTTATTAATATATTATAACATCGAATCATTTTTAATGTTAATACTCTATGCATTTTTTTATTTTCATTACTTAAGATAAATATGGTTTAAAATGAATATAACTTTATACTTATTTTTCTTTCACATTTACTCTTATTAATGTTTATTTTTTGTTTTTGAAACTGGTGGTACTTGTTTTCTCGGACAAGAGGTAATTGTTTATGTAAATTGTGTAATTAGTTAAGATATTCTAAATCAACTTCTAATATATATAAATAATTTGAATTATTCTCTGCTCATAAAATACATTTTTCCCAATAATTTGAATCACCGAGTTTATAATTTACACATCCCAAACTTCCATAAGGCAAACATTGTGTCATTGCTCAACCATTTACAATGTTTTCACTTTAATATTCAAAACAGGTATTTTCAATTTTAGGATCATAATTTTTCATAAATTTATTATTTTATTTTGTTATATATATATTACAACACTGGGGAATTCCTCCTATTATTAATTTTTTTAACAATTGTATTTTATCATAACCAGCTAATAATTTGAATTAATTTTTGTTTTTTATATCATTGCCCCTACGCTAATCCTGGGGCTGCAAAATACTAAGAAAAGGATCAAATTTATCTGTTTTTAAACAAAAATCTCTGAAATTTTCAATTGTATCAGATAGTAATAAAACATAAATTTCGCTGTATAATTCTGTAAATTCGCTAAGATTTAGAATATTACATTTATTCCAAAGTTATTGTGCAAAATTATAATATTAATCAGAAATACCTGTTTTATTTAAATTATTGTAAAAGTTTATTTTAGATGGCATTTCTGTTTTGTAAAATTTTTCTTCAGAATTAATTTAATCATAACAATAAATGCCTATTTTTGCAACTAATTCAAGTTTATCTTCTGATAAATATTTTGACATTCCTCGAAATTGTTCTTTAGTAGGATTTTTTAGAAAATGAATCTAAACTAGAAGCCATAAATTTTAATGAATCAAGAAACCTTTGTTTTTCTCCATCATTTACATGGTTTGTGAAACAAATTTATTATTCTTCATTGTTGGAACTAAATAAATTCTGTTTTAATTTTCATGTTTTCCGAATTCTTTTATGAATAAATGGGTATAATAATTATATAAAAAATGAAAGTACAAAGGAACAAAACTATGATTTTGATCACTTAAATTACAATCTGAATGTGCTGCTCCTTTAAATTGTCCTCTTAAATGATCATGATATGTCATGAAATCTTTTACTAAGGCATCTTTATTAAAAATTTTAATGGTTTTTCATAAATATGACAATTTGTTGCTGCTAATTATTTATTTATTTCTTCTTTAGTTAACGGACTCGTTGTATTTAATTTTCATATACTTCTTTACATTTTTTAGATTCTTCAATTGTCATTTCTACTAAAACACTAGAGTTTATAAAATACTGAAGGTTTGTAATCACCATTTTCATATTTTATATAATAAATAAATCTTATTGGTTCATGTTTTTGAAAATTTTTTGTATATGACTTTTCAGGATTTGGTTTACAAGTTTTTATTTATTTAATAAACATTCAAAATCAGCCTAGTAACTATAAAAAGTTCTTTTTAATAGTAACATAAAATATTCTTGATTACTGGACGCGAAAGTTTAAATTTGCTTTTAAACCATTATGTTGCTTTAGATCTTCTTTTATTTTGTTTATTACAATTTGTTTAATATCATCAGAAATTTGGTTGGATGTGTTAAATTTTTGTTGCATCAATTCCATTGATTATAGGATCAACAGAATATGTATTTAGTCTGTTTTCAAATGTTTCTGAAATTTCATGTATTCCATAGTTATCAAGTTCATATTATTTTTTATTTGCTACTTTAAATGGATTTTAGTTTGTTCGTGATTTTTCTTAAAAGGTTGATCGTATTTTTCCCCACAAATGTCGCATTTTACATAAAGTTTTTCATGTTTAGTGTTTGGTTTTTTTTTTTTTAACGAATGGAGTTGCTCATTATGAATTCCACTTTTTACATGGCTTTTTATATTTTTTATAAGAGTCTCCACATTTTTCACATTTAATTATTATATTATTACTATGATTTTGTATTAAAATGTTTTTCTTCACGGGAGAGGTTCAAATGAATTTTACACGTTTCATATTTTATGTATCGCTATTTCATTATTTTATTCATTTTACTAGCAAACATATATCCTGTAAATTTAAATTCTTCCCTAGCATTAACAGTTGTATTTATTCTCCTCGAATGATTTGTGTGTTCTTCATTAATTTTTGTTCTCGTTTATAAGAAAAACCTTCATTATTTTTTTTCATTTACAGTTGTTTGTATCTTCTCCAAATTTACAATTATATAAATAGTAATAATAACTTTTTTCCATAAATATTTTTACATCTCATTCGGCTAATTTATATTTTTTTATTTTATTATGTTACTTTATTTTTAATTTTTATTTTTTTATTGTTCATTTATGAGTTTCAGAAACTTTCCATTCTTACAATAAGTGGAACTTATCCAATAAATGAATTTGAAATAGTAGAAACAAAGTTTAGGTCTAAAGCAGTTATAATTTCATAAAATGTTTAAGTAATTTTACCTGACAGATACACGCAAAAATTCACCGGTCATATTTTAAAAGATGGACATTGTGGAAATAAGTATCTCATTTACAACTGAATGAAATATTGTGGCAATAAACTAAAACACGACTTCTGTTCTTTAAAATTAAAAATTTTTTAATTTATTTTTACAGGTTTAATTTCATTTACGCTTCTTAAATTTTGAAGTGTTTATCTCCATTTATGGCGATCTTGTAAAAATAGTCTTGATGATAATTATGTGAACAAATTGATTTAACACTTCGATAAGTTATTTATGAAATTTTGAACACGAAAAAGATTATTGCGTTCGGACATACAAAAGGCATCCACTCGCATTGGTAACGTCAAACATAACAAATATATTCCCTAAATATTTTACCAGTCTTATATATAAAACACGATATATACTTACAGACGACACCAAATCACACCTGTGTTTGGAATTGAAACACTTTAAAAGCGCCGTATCGAAAACATAGAAACACAAAACCTGGAATATTATCCCAACTCAGCACAAAACAGAAAACTATGTGTGAAATGTTTTGATTACCAGCCAATATGCAGGAAAAGGTGTTGCAATGAACATAACTGAACAGCTATGTACCAGATACTAATGGTGCAGAAAAACCCGGAACTAGACTCATAAGTCTACACAAGATATGTTAAAAATATGTTTGCGAATTTCAGTTTGGATAGGCATTATGCATAGAGAGAGAGAAGAGGGGTGCTAAAGTTACGGTACATTTTATGAGTTCTGTACCAGCTAGTAATGGCGCACAAATCTCGGGACCAGACGCAAAAATCAGCACAAAATTAGTCGATTACTTATGCAAATATCTGTATAAATGGACGCTACGCGAGGAGAGGTGCTGCAGTGACAGTATATTTGACGAGTGCTGCACCGGACGTTTTGGTTTGTCGGGGGAACAAGTTAATGGAGTCCTCCCTGTAGCACGCCGCATAAGTGTCAAAACACCATTCAGGAGAAGAGAGAACACCCAGGAAAAGTTTCGGCCGTGATATCTACTGTTATATGAGTCTTTTCGTAGTTGGAGATAGGCCTGCAAGTGGCTGCGGCGATGTACAGAAAGGATAACGCGAGCTGCAGTCTGCCATGGTTACCTTAAGTCAGAAACTTGTCCAACCACTACCTATCCAACGTCAGTCATCCCCTCCCTACCAACGCGCTCGCCCGGCCTCAACTATCGATCACAGCATGCAGCAACTTGCAGGCACTGAAATGGTTGAAATTGCTATTTTTCATAAACGATTACAAAGAAATGTAATGCTGCGACTACCAAATTGTATGGTTTCATTTTCTTTCCAACCCTATGTTCTTAAAAATTGAATATTTATTTACAGAAAAGAATAAGTAAATTGCCCAATTCTGTGTTTTAAACATTTTTTATAAATATACTTAACATCATGAAATGTAAAATACAAACTTATAAAAGCAACAATACATCTTTATTTAAGCAAGGTTAAAAAAATCAGTACTGTAGAATCAATACTTTACTTTAAAAAACGATTGAAAATTGGTGCATGTGTCTCAAATCTGGTGGAGGGGCCCATATGACGCTTAAGTCATGGAATAGCAGGATTGTTGTTAGGTCACTGAACAGTTTGGCTCGAGGAGATGACAACGTAATGGGCCACGAGGAAATACGATACAAGACGGTGTGACAGTAAAGAGCACATGGCTGACAGTTGCTGAGGCAGTTTACTGAGTGACACTTCATGTCCTATCTGAATACTCAGTGACGTTGGCAGTCGCAGCTAAGTGTCAATGAACTCTTTGAAAATTAAAAAAAATATATAATTGCTCGGCAACTTCTTAACCTATATATTTTTAGTGCCTCGGAGTCATCCTATGCAGCATCACAACTAAAGATAAAAGCATAAACGCTGGAGTGAACGCAGGTTCAGAGACACGACAGTAACCCAGTCCGTCTGAAATGTGGGTCGAGATGCGCTGGAATGCAAGAACGTGGAAAATGTGAAGATATTCTAAAAACAGATGGCCACGGTATTCCACACTGTAACACTCAAATGCAGAAACATTATTGTATATATTCGCAAGGTAATATTCACATTGTTTAATTGTATGTAATAAACGCTGGTATAATGGTGTCTTCCACTTAAATTATTCTCTGTACGGATGTGATAAAAATAAGGACTATGCCTTTAAACAGTAGGCCTGCACAGAATGTTCGGAAATTCATATTACAAACGTTCTGGGGATAGTAGAGGGGGCTGAGTGGACAATATTTAGTTTCAGAAGACAGTTTCATAAAAGATAACTTACTGTATAGATCGTTCTTAAGAGTTAGTTGGACCTAAGTATTTTTTTTTCTTTTGAAGCAAGAAAACGGGGAGGGCGATAAGTTGACTCCAATTACGGTTGTTGGTTTTCCAGATACAGCAATCTAAAAAAGTCACTTTTGCCACTTTTGAGATGCTTGGGTAATTACGTTTTTAATACGCTAGGGGTATTTTCAAAACGCTAGAGACATAGTTTTAGGTGTATCTTCTTTTCGTAGACATACATATTGAAAACACGTTTAATAGTTATAAGTGAAAAAATCACTTTTCTTACCACGCTACATCGCATCTCATGCGCCAGATCCAACTAACTTTTAAAAGTAAAACAAAAATTCCATAGTCATTCTCTGCTGTTTGTCCTTTAAAACTTCACGTGCGTAAATCCACGTTCGCAGCTGATTATGTCAAGACAACTGACAGTCTTAATTTATTAAGATGACTAAGCGAGTACATAAGGGATACAAGTACAGTTTTCTTCAAAAATTTTGCTTTGCAATAGCCAAATTTTAATCAATGTTGTGACAGTTGTATAGTAAGGCAGATAAATGTCACACTTAGAAAAAAAATTGAAACATAATTTAAATAATTTCACAACTGTGCCATGAATAAAAACATAGCACATTTAAATGAATGACAAATTTCTTAATGCATATAAGAACATAATCGTTATCTGTACATACATGCAAAGTAAATGTTTGTGTATGCAGCATTAAGAATGTCTTTAATTCTATAAAGCGTCCCAATCTTAGATTGCAGTACAGGGTTTACGGCGCACGCTGTTGTCAGATCGCAGCCGCGTTACGAAGTTCTGGAGATGTAGGACTATTTCATAATTTTGAGTACTTGAACACTATATTTTGCATTTTTTTGGTTGATATAAACGTAACTGGTGTAAGATTAAGCTTCAAAATATGTATCTTATCACATTTTATATTACTTTAAAATATAAAACTGTTCATGTACTTCACTGTTATGAATTAATTACAACAGTAGTACCTAATAGGGAGCTCGTAAACAAATAATTGTTATCACATATGCTACCTTTTAATCATTATGGCTACTCCCGAAAAAATATGAGATTTCATCCATAAGAGTAAGGTATGTCTGAAGACAAGAATGTGGTAGGGGGAATGTTGATGATATTGAAATTGATTATGTAAAACCAGATGTGTAGGAACAAGAAAATATGATTGTTTTTAAAATTATTAATTAATGCTTAAATTGAATTTAAGTAGGAGTTTTTTTAACTCAAGAGTATAAACGTTTGGCCTTCATGTCAACTTTAGGTAGGATTTCTTTCTTATTTCCACTGCTTTTGTGACATGAATTTTTAAAGCTTAAACGAGAGTAAATACCAAAAATTGTCTATCAGTGTTGTGTAAATTCGTTTTACAATAATTATGTTGTTCTTTCAAGACAAAAACATTAAGTTGAAGCTGATAAAAATATAGTTAATTGAATTTTCGCCGATGAACTAGTTAGCCGAAACCAAGTAAATATTTATCTTGGGAAAAATTTAAGACAGTAAAAGCCTTGCAAACAAATTGGGTGACATATGTTTCTGTATTTGCTCTAGTTTCGGATTTTTTATTGATTTGTTTATTTATTTCATCCTGTTGACCACAGTTGACTACATACATAGTATAAACAATTAATGTTACATAGAATTACCACAACATTTTTAATGACTGAAAACTCTTTTTACATGAGAAGATTTACCCCAGAATATGCAATATCTTAAGAATGTCTCAGACAAAGAATTATAGATCATTATCATGTCCTCTTTATTTAAAACTGTATTTCAATTTCTGACGGAACATTTTTTGCCAATTTTTTTTGCTTATCATATGTATATATTCTATCCAGTGTAACTTGATCTGTGTGAACGCCCTGGAATTTCGTATTGTAAGTACTATAAATGTGTAGCCTTTATTGTGTACTTTAATGTTTGATTAAACCAAATTATTACTCTTTATTGTATTTAGAATTAAATTTATATAATCTGTATTAAGAAAGAAACTCAATTTAACAAATCCAATATTTTACACAATTGCATTTCGTCCTAGGATCAGACAGACTTGCTGATAAAATATGCTCCTAGGTACAAAACTACCGTGTTATATGCATATATATACACACACAAACACACACACATATATATATAATGAATCTTGAACATATACCATCCTAATTTTATCAGTACTGTTATAGCATTGAAAGTACATTCAAAATTTGTCAATACAGGAAAATGTCAAAATTCATATCAAGAGACGATATGTTGAAGAGACTATGAAATTGATAAAGCGATTGTCAAACCAATAGTAATTTAGAAAGAAAAAGGAAATGAGAAACATTCATTGACATAACTTATATTTACAAGAATAATACTTTAAAGACACAAATGTCTGATTTATAGTATTATTTTTAATAAATATTGGCAAATTGACTATTGTCTGATTTAACAAATTTTCTAAGGGCCACTTTGAAATGTCTTTCATTTAAATTTCTTATTTCTTTTGGCAACTCATTCCACAGCTTGGTGTCATTCCATGTAAGGTTCAGGACCATGTCATCTTTTATATTTTTGTGATACAAAGAGATTACAATTATTCTTGCATATTGCTGAAACCCGTAACGTTCTGTTGATTTTCGTCTGTTCATGATTTTGTGCATAGTTTTGAGGACATTCTGATATATTAATTGTTTTATATTGTGTAGGTCAAGTACTTGATAAGAGTACTTTCGTGTGTGGCCGAAATTGTGAGAATGTAATAACTCTCACAATTCTCTTTTAGATAAGTTTGAGTTGATTAATAAATATATCATAGTCAAGACCCCAAATTTCAATGCCATAAAGTAAGCGTTGATATACAATTGTATTATATATGTATTTTAGCAAGTGTAATGGCAAGAAATACCTGATTTTTGAAAGAATTCCCCATTATTTTGCAGTTGTGTTACAAAGCTGTTTAATGTGATTTTTCCACCTGAGATTTTCGTCAAATTGTAGTCCAAGATATTTTATTCAACGTGTTTTCTGTATATTGCTCCCTTGAATGTACATATAATGGTTGATGATTCTATTTGAAATATTTAATTTCAAATCTTTTATATTTAGTTCTTTTTACATTTATTGTTAATTTGTTTATTCTAAGTAATCTTTCTAAATTGCCAAGAACAACATTAACATTTTATAGAGTGGATTTACATTCTGGTTTGTATGTACAATAGCAGTATCATCAGCATACAGAAAAACTTAAGCCTTGCTTATAACAGAGGGTAAGACATTTACATAAATGAGAAGTAAAGTAGGTCCAAGGATAGATTCTTGTGGAACCCCACAAGTAATTTGCATGGAAAACGATGATTGTTCATTTATGTAGACATGTTGCTTTCCTTGGTTCAAATAGTTACAAAATAATTGAAGTACATTACCCCTTACACCGCATCATTCAATTTTCTTCAGGAGTATTTCGTGAATTACGGTATCAAAAGCTTTTTACAAATTTATAAATATGCCAAGCGCGTAACGTTTCCTGTACAAATCCTTGTGAATTCTGTTTTTTATTTGCAATAAGTTTTCTATTGTTGATTTACCTTTTCTAAAACCCTTTTGTCGCTTGTGAAATGGGTTATATCTGCCAAAAAAGTTTATTTATCTTACATTGATTACTTTTTCAATTACCTATCCTACATTCGACAGCAAAGAAATATGCCTATAGTTATTAAGATTTAGCTCTAACCAGCAATGGTCTGTTTCTGGCTCTCGAGATAGCAGCAATAAATGTTGTTCGTTCTATCGAAACGCCTGTAGCTAGGCCACTCTTCGTACACCATCATCTCGAGGCGCTCCATGGTTTGTAGGAAAAGGAGGGGGGGGGGAACATGTACTCTGTCCCAGAGAGCTATTAGCCTCTAGAGATAACGACCCGTAAGTCAGGCTTAGATGCGAGGCCACCTTCCAGGCAGGTTCGAGAGGGTCGCCAGCCATTTCTTTACATGCTCGCCTAACAGACTGTGAAGCTAAATACTCGCTCACGTACTTGCAGCCAGAAAATATCTGTGTTCATGGGGGAGAGGGGAGGGGATTCAGGTTTGTGTGCCGAAACTATGATTCGGATTTGATAACAAGTATGAGTTCGATATCCGGTGGGATAATTGCCAGTGTTCCACATGTAGCAATCGTGCCGCACAATGCTTTTGTAATGGCTGGTGGATTTTCTCGCGGATCTCCCGTTTCGACCGCTCGTGTATTTCAGCATTGTCACACGCCCACATCATTTCGTCTTAAGGGTGTTCAAGTGGGCTAGTTGTATTATTTTTTTAAATAGTGTTAGATTTGTAGATGGTACTTGCATGTACAGTTTCCTCAAGCAAAATTCATTTAGCTCGCATAGTTGTTTTTTTACTCATAATGGTGAGTCAAAGTTGAAATTAGCATGTAACGCTGCACTGAATATCATAAAAACTAAACGACTCACGCTTACGAAATAATTCATGGTTAACTGGAATGATGTAGGCTATTAAATGAAATATTTATAAACCCACAATGACACATTCCGAATTTAAAAAAAAAAAATCACAAAAGTACAGGAACAAAGTTTCAAATTTAGAAAATTTTTAAAATACCCAAACGATGCAGTGTGAGCTTTTCTAATATGTTAATACATAGCCCATATCATGTTATTTATCTGTAAGTTGTCTTTATTTGCAGGGCAGCGTAGCATGCAAATTTTGATTTTGATGCAGCGTTATGCGAGAACTATGCGAGCAATTTTTTCTTTTATAGAAATTTTACCCGCATGTAGCTAATGCAAAACTAGCACTATTTCATTAAAATATAAAATATTGATACTAAACGCTCTTGAACACCCTTAACGTTGAGAGCTACACAAGGCTATTTATAAAAAGTTTTTCTGGTTCATAGCTTCCTAAAGCGATATATTTTAGTCGGGAATTATAAACAAAGCAACCTATGCAATGAAGATAGTGCCGCAGAGATGCAGTTAAGTATAGCAGTGATAACATGCGAGTCACTGTTTATAAACAATGTAAAATGCAATGACGCAGCATTCAGGATTATATTCGGCACCTTTGAAAGAAAATTTTACTGTTTGCGCGCGAAAATATTGTAACACATTTATAGTGCTTTGAATTTGTAGTTCTTTATCATGATCGAAAGTTACACTGCAAACAATAAAATAATTTATAAGAAAATGTCAAGTAATATAGTTGAGTTACCTACTCAAACAAGAGCTTCCTAATGTATGTACGGTTGTGGTTTTAAAAATCTGACTATTTAATTATATATTAGATGGGCGAGATAGCCATGAGCAGAAATTAGTTGTCACTGAGGTTTTTCTTGAAGTTGCAACATTTTAGCGGTCTCGAGGTTTGCAATGATAATATGTAGGTAGGGTTTTCATTCATCAGTATTATTTTAATTTCAGCGTTCTTGTTACTAAGTTTTATTGCATAAATCCTACTCCGAATCAATATTTTAAATTTAATTCACCTTTTTAAATAATTATAACCACGAGAAATAAAATAAGTTACTGACTAAGAAGGGCAAGGGAGATGTCCGAGAAAACCGCGCATGCAAACGACGTCTTCTTACGTTTCCCAAAAGCGTAAAGTATGGGACTAACCCCACCGGAAATCGAACCCGGATAGCCTTGGTGGGAGCCGAGTGGCCGTACCACTTGGGCCGACCTCCCGTGGCGCAGTCAGCTTCGCACCGGTCTGAGTTACGGGAGTTCTGGGTTCGATTCCCAGGTCCGGCAGGGTGTAAATACGAATTTGTCCTAATTATTTTCCAACTACTCCAAAAACTCAAAAATTGACTCCAAAATTGTCTCGGGTTTAATCTCATATACTTAAGCCTTCCGCCTGCCTTTGAAGAAAGAACAGTGCAGACACTTAGTAATCCCTCTGGTATTCACAAAGCTTTCCACGTACGTAACTGGATTTTGTACGTAAAGGAGTTCAAAGTGTAAACAATAGCACAATCGTACTTTACTAATGATAAAACTATAATTACTAGTTTGAAAAGATTCATGAAAAGGGCAAAATAGCCTCTTTTCAACGATCTGTTGCGGGGTGCGCCCGCCCGTGTATCAGATACTTTGAAAACTAGGATACATCTACACTCTGATAATTTACGCGTGACGTGCGCGAATAAAAACGATATGTCACAGCGATGAATAAAAATGGCAACGGTAGTTGTGAAGCACTGCGCGCTAGTTTAGCGCCTTGCGTATAGGGGCGATGAGGCACTAGGCGCACCCTTCTCGGTAGTTCTTATCGTTGCTCCACGTCTGAGCTTCTGACGCGCCAAAAAGCTCCAGGCAGGCCTCACATTAAAAATAATATACCGTTGCCCGTGTGATGTCCATTAATTAATATGGATTGACATTATGTAATTTAAATAGCCACTATATCTGTAAGTCATAATATCGATACCCTCATGTGAAAACCTCGTTACTCCAAAATCTATTTTTTAACAGCAGAGGGAGTCTTTTGCTGGTTACAATCCAACAATAAAGCCTCGTGAGCTCTAATTTTTGCTTTAATATTTTTAAAAAACATATCGGGAGATACATGTGAAAACCTCGTATCTCCAAAATCAGTTTCTTTACAGGAGAGAGAATTTTTCGCTTGTTACAATCCAACAATGGATTTGCGAGAGTTCGGAGTTTTGCTTTTAAAATTTTTAAAAACATAACTGGAGATGCGTGCTTTTCGCAGTTGATAAGGAATTTTTTTCGGGGTAGAATTTAATAATAAAACCAAAATCTAAAAAAAAAAAAAAAGAGTTACGAGGTTTTCTCATGAAGGTATCGATATGCTGGTTTTTATGTGTGTGGTGAGCTGTTATAGTGTAAATAACATGTATCACTTGGGTAACATACAGCAAGGTTTTTTTGCTTTTTCCTCTTATACTTGCCACGTTTAGTCGTCTTCCTGCGAGATTGAAATCCTCTTCGTTTCTTCGATACTGTCTATACTATGAACATTCTTTCCGTCTTCTACAACACGCACGTTGCAAGGAGGTAGTGAGCTAGAAACGCTGAGCAGATGTATCACGTGACCATTCTCTCCTGTTTGTAAGAATCGTAGGGAGTGGTTGGGACTACCTAAGAGTACATTTTCAACGATCTTCTCGTCTCGGAACAAGAAGGTAGTTTGAAACCAGACATGAATCGCACGCTGCCCTAGTCTTCAGAAAAAAAAATGGATGGGGAAGATTTAGGAACAGTTTAGCGCTGTTCCGTAGTGACGTCATGCGCTACCTAGCGAATTACCGTTCCTCGATCCAGCGAGGTGGCGCAACGGTTTCACGTTGGACTTGCATTCTGGAGAACCCGGGTTTGATACCCGGCTCCGGCCATCCTGATTTCGGTTTTCCATGGTTTCCCGAAATCACTCCAGGCGAATGTTGGGACTTGCATTCTTGAGAACCCGGGTTTGACCCGGCTCCGGCCATCCTGATTTCGGTTTTCCATGGTTTCCCGAAATCACTCCAGGCGAATGTTGGGACTTACACCCGGAGAACCCGGGTTTGATACCCGGCTCCGGCCATCCTGATTTCGGTTTTCCATGGTTTCCCGAAATCATTCCAGGCAAATGTTGGGACTTGCATTCTGGAGAACCCGGGTTTGATACCCGGCTCCGGCCATCCTGATTTCGGTTTTTCATGGTTTCCCGAAATCACTCCAGGTGAATGTTGGGATTGTTCCTTAACAAAGACCATGGTCGCCTCCTATCCCAATTCCTATCTTTGTACAAAGATGTGTATCACCGTCTCTAATGACCTCGATGTCGACGAGACGTAAAGCCCACTTATCTTACCGTTACTCGAAACAGATGGGATGCACCAGACTTCTCCTGTACTAATATTGCTCTGAAACATACGTTCTACGCGTAAAGAATCTTTTAAAAAATTTCGGCTTCGAAAAGAAACCAGGATGATGGCGGGCGCCCTATAGAATTTGACAACAAATTGTTAGCAATTTATTTCAAAATCCGATCCCACACAAATGATTTACGACACGTAGAGATATGAATGCCAAAGTATCGTCTATATCCCGTTACCTAATTTAGAGTTTAAAACGTCACCAAAACGGCTGTTTTTCTTGGGGAAGGTGGCTGGAAAAAAAGTTGAGCACATATTGTAATTGTTGGAAAATGTACATCAAAATGTGTCTTTTAGAGAATGCAGTATATAACCATGTTTTCTAAAAATAAAATAAACGCGCATGTTGCATGACGATGTTTTTTGGTCCATTACACGCCTGCATTGCGACAATATTAACGAACTAATAAATATGAAGAAACTGATACCAATTTTATTTAGAGTCTACGATATCTACTTACATAACGCTGTAATGTTCATGCTCCTCGTCATTTTATATCCTTGTTCCGGCGGCTACAATATGTTGTGAACATTTTTCTGTGAGTAGATACTTTTTACACATTCCAGCGTCATTATGTATTTAATTTATGAACACGTTTAATCAGTCAAAATATTTGCTTTGTCTGTTTTAGCGTTAATTATGTATTTACTCTTACACGCGCAAAAAATCGCAACTCTATTTTCGGAAATGTATATAATTTATATTTCGTAATCATATGAACTATCCTAGAAACAAATTTATCAGCGACTAAGTTAAAAGAACATTTTAAAAAATTTACCCTTCTTCAAAATTTCTTCCTTCATCCGTGCCAAATGTAACATGCAACATTAATTTTAAACACTGAAACTTATGACTGGATTTATTTGCTAGGACATACTCCATTACGAAATAAATTACTGTCAAAAGAAAACTAAAGAAATAAGACAAGAAAACATAAATAAGCAGATCATACTTTAGTCATCAGGATACATACACAAACTGGAATTGGGTCAGATAAAACAAGGAACAAACAGAAAATAAAATAAATAACAAAAAATATATATATAAAAGAAACCTAAGTTGACATGTGACACAACGATGAGACGAAACATAAAAAAATATGTCGAACATAAACAGAAAAAAAACAACAAACGACACAAACGATAAGACGAAACAAAATACAGTAATTTTCCAAACAGTCAGTATTAACGACGTTTCGGGAATCTGTTCCCGTCATCAGGTAGACTCAAAGAGTTCAGGAACACGAGGGCGACTGATGAGGAGACTGGAAAAACCATGGGTTTATATAGGGTAAAGCCCCTTATCCTGCTCAGCCAATGGAAGACGAACTGTCTCCTGGTTGGTCGCGCACCATGTATTGACTCTGATTGGTTGTGGTGGGTTGAGTGTTTGTTTTAGTTTTGTGCTGTAAAGTTGTTTCTCTTTTAATCAATGGGATCCACAATTTTTAAATTCAGTACTCTGTTTACTGAAAATATTGCTGTTGCTAATAATAAAGACTGATTATTTTATTTTTCTTATAATTTTGTCAGTTTCCTATGTAAGTGGTTTAGAGTCTTCCAAAAGGATTTAGTGGCTATTTTCCCATGCATGTTCGGCCAGTCTAGATTTTTTGGGTTTCAACTTTTTGCAATTGTTTTTATGTTCTTTGATACGGATTCATAGAGTTCTGCCAGTTTCACCAATATACATATGGCCACATTCGCAGGGTATCTGGCATACACAGTTGTGTGTTTGTAGTTCTTCTGTAGCTGGTTTTACCCTGGTAACCATATTTTTAATAGTCGCTTTAGATCGGAATGCTGTTCGAAGTCAGTATTTGTTTCCCAGACGTCTTTTTTTTTTTTTTTTTTTCAGAAAGGCCTCGAACGTACGGAATAACTAGGGTTCCTGATGTTTTTTCTATTTCTGTGGGCTTAAGTGTTCTATTAGGTTTCATGTGCTGTTTGATGGAGTTTGTAGGGTAACCATTGGCTGTGAGTTCTTTTATTATTTGGTTGTGTTCTTCAGCTACAGATTTCTTGTTGGAACAAATAATCTCAGCTCGGTTTGCTAGTGTGCGAATTATGCCCGTTTTTGTGCTTTTAGGGTGGTTGGATGCAAAATGTAGGTATTGGCCTGTATGTGTATGATTCCTTTATATTTTGGTTTCTAGACTGCTGTTTTCTCTGCTAACTAATACGTCCAGAAAAGGAATGCTGCCATTGGTTTCTTTCTCATACGTGAACTTTGTTGATGGTCTCAATGAGTTCAGAAAGTTCACAAATTCCTCCAGGGTTTCAGGTCCGTGTTGCCAGATAGTAAAAGTGTCGTCTACATAACGATGCCAGATTTTAGGAGGGCTACTGATTTGTCTAAGTGCTTCCTGCTCAAAGTTCTCCATGAATATGTTCGCCATGAATGGTGAAAGTGAAGAAACCATTGCCATGCCTTCTGTTTGTTTGTAGAAACTGTCATTAAACTTGAAATATGTTGTGGTGACACAAAGAGTAATCATTTCCATGATGTATGGAATAGGTATGGTTGTTCTGTCCTGTAGGTTTGAAACTTATGATTTTTACGTTTTGGTAGTTTTCCACGAGGCCTACTACGGATATATCAAGATCAGCTCTAGACTCTTTAGACTTTCGGAACAATAGTCAAACGCCCGGGTCGCACACAGCTTGAACACCAATTTTACAGTTCGTAAGTAGAGATGATGGTGTATCGCTGGTAAAGTTGACTGTTTGCTAGACTACAACGTAATGCGTAAGTAAAAGACATTTTAATTTTGCAGTCAGTACTCGCTTGTCATCGAAGATGTTTACCCCATTTAGCTCGGCTACCGATAAAACCACTGCTCTAACGAAGCATGATTCGTCTGTAAATAAGTCATGGTGCCTCTGAACGTCATCAAATGTTAAGTGTCCTGGAGGCTATACTACGCAAACAATTTTCACGATTTTCCGTAACATAAGTTATCCGTAAAATCTAAATACATTATTTTATTTTTCATTTCTCATCCAACTCACAATCATGGGTGATATTTCTGTCACCTGTAGTGTGAACTAATGCAAACATAGCAGTAACTGTAATCATGTATCTATCGCTCAGTTTATAGCAGAATGTGACTAAATGAGAACATAAACTAGCAGGGATTTACATGAAAGTTGTTTGGAGCTCTATGCCGAAAAAATTGGCGCACATGTGATATAGGCTTATTGAATTGCATTCAAGGTTGCACAGGTTCGAATCCTGATTGGATCATCACTGCCGTTTCCTTTGAATTTTTGAATGTGTATATATATATCAGTTTAATCTCTTATGATGTCCCACTTATCGTTTTGATGAGTTTCAAAATTTAATAAGAGCGGAGACATATTCACTCGGCACAATACTGCTTCTGGGTATTCATTCATTTCTCTCGAGCCGATTCAGTCCTAAATGTTTCGGTGAAATCGTGAACAACACAGTATTGGATTCGTTTCCACTCACAGCAGGTAGTCACTGCGAGTAGTTTCAACACTTGCCACTATCCAGCAAAAGCAGCACACCCTGGACCATATTTACGATTAATTTTTTATTTCGATCATTTTAAGCAAACAATTAAAGTTAGCTTGGTGAAATCAACAGCATTTTGAAATTCTCTTTCTAGTTTTGAAATGTTTTCATTGAGTTCGGTGAAAACATTTACACATATCATAAAGTTATAACTTTTTTGCTAACATGTGACTTTCCATGGTATTTTTTTAAATGAACTATTTATTGTCCGATTCTACTCAAACTCATAATAGCCCTACATGAAGATTTACTTTATGTCGCAAAATAAATCCGATTGCAATATTTTAATTAGGAAACCAGAATTAATGTAAAAGTTATTGAAATTGACCAATTTAAATCATTTGTCAAAAGTTTATATACTAATCTTATATTAAATAATTTTGCTGTGCTAATTATATTTTGCAAGGTTTATCAATAAGTTTTCGTCTTTAATATGAAACTTGAATTATTAAAATCGCACAATTATTTCTCGTGATATAAATATTGAAACCTGACATGGTGTTTTGATGTACTGCTGGTTGCGAACTATCCGGGATTCCAGCTATAGCTCAACCTTAACAACAGTAGGTTCGCCATTTTTGAACACTGGTATTACCTTGGCAATCTTAAGGTATTCTGGGAAAATTCCTTCTTGTAGAAAACAATTAATTATGTACACGAGTGGATGGCACAGTACGTCTGCACTTTGTTTTAAAGCATAAATCGAGATTTTGTCATGCCCTGTTGATTTAATGTTTTTTTTTAATTTTTTATTATTGGAGTAGTTTATGTTTTATTTATAGGCATTAAAACATCGAGGCTGAATTTATTTTCAAAGACATTGTAGGGTTAGGGTCATTTCCAATCCTTTGAATTTTCGTTGCCGAATTTCGTCTATTTTTTTTTTTTTTTTGAGAAACACTTATAGAAAATATTTGCTTTATCGTCATAGTTGTAGTTTTCAGTGTTCATATCAGGATCAATAACATATTTCGGAACTATGCAATATTTATTAATCTGCAATTTTCTTTGAAATTAGTTTATTACTACTTAGATTTTTTTAAACTAAATTACTTTTGCATTCCTAACAAAAGAGTTTAGAATATTTTTATGTAAAGAGTATATTTAGCCTTTCACTCATTATCTATGTTCACACAATTATTTTTAATAGTTTGTCCTAGGTTTTAACATACTTTAGGATTGATTTGGTTGTTCATGGCTTGCGCGGATTTTTATGTTTCACATTTTTAGTGTTTTTGTTTATGCTGTGGGTAGTATTGGTATGCATTAATTATTAGCTCAGTGAATTTAATATACATCTCATTTGGTGATAAAATCTTGCAAATTAATACTGTTTACACATTTAACGAAAAATTCATCATTTAACTGTCCACTTGTACCAACTGACATATTTTCGAAATTGAAATCTACCTCAATAATATTTCGAAAGTAGGAAAGTGATCACTTATATGATTTATGATAGTTCCGGAAGCTATAAAGTGAGATTGCATATCAATGTTGCTGAGCACGTGATCAATGATTATGTGTGTTATGTGTTGGATCTACACGAGTATGTGTCAGAATTACATTTGTTCTGTAGTATGAGTTCAGAATATTAAGGCATTTAATTGCTGCCTTATTAATGCCATCCAAAACATCAATATTTATGCCATCCATTATAAATATATCATGTTTGTTGCCATCACTACTGTTTGAGCATTCATCGAGATATTCTAGGAATATATGAATTGTTTCAGATGGATGTCTGTACAGAATTACAAATAGGCATTTGTTGTTACTTTTACCCTGAAATAGTTCTATTACGAGCTCTAGTTTAAGCCATTGGTGTTTTCCTTCAAAGTTTATATCAGTACGCCATTTATAAGTGACATTGTTATTTTTAATATATGCGCAGACCTCTTGCCACATTTCCTCTATTCGCATTTACACACACGTGTAAGTGGTAGTAATTCAGATCATATTCGTGAAATCGAGCTTCAGTCAAAGCAATCACCGTTGGAAAATAATTTAAAAAAAAATCGTTAAATTCATCATAATGCCTACGGAGACTACGGGCATTCCAGCTTAAAATACTTAACTTCGCACTGTTCAGATTCTCACTTATATATTAAATCGCTGAACTCCACAGAGCTTTATGAATCACAGTAACTCATTGACATACCACCCACGGTCAGTAACTAGTAGGAAAAATATAATAAGTAGAGTGCAAAGAACAGAAAGTTATCACTTGACAGGTTCGACTCATGCACTAAGTAAACAAAATAAAAATAGAATAAATGCTTAAGACTGAAGGAGAGAAGTGCTATGAAAACTGAATATGAACATAGCGAGAACATAAATGTGCATATTATTTAATACATCAAAGGTCATCGTCGGATTTTATGGATGAAACTAGAGTTGCATCTTCTTTTCCCATGAGAATGTTCCTTTTTTTAGTCCAGAGATACTTGTAATTTCTTTCTTGTCACAGTGCTCTAGCTCGTGCTAGCAGTTTGCGTCTGTATGGAGTCAGGTTTTCATTTATGTAAATTGGTTGGGTATTGTTGGGTTTGATTCCTATGTATTGGGTGTTCGAGTTGCGCTTGACTTTACTTCTTCCTTATAACTCTTCTTTTGTTGTTCTTCTGATCAATTTGCAAATGATGGTACTGGTACCCTGTTGGCATTTTGAAGTTGGAAGGCGATAACAAGCATCAATGTTTTCTGGTTTAACAGTCACATCAAGGGCTTTTTCTGTGCTGATGATAACATGTTCGACAAATTCTGAGGTAGACTGAGGTATTCAATGGAATTCGAGAGTTTTGCGCCTGTTATATTGCTCGTTCTAGTCAAACTGTAGTTTTAAATTGTGCAGTTCTATTTTTAGCGAGCTGTTCTCATCCTGAAGAGTTGAGATCTTCTCCAGACATTCTGCTAATTGTTTAGTTTGCTGCGCAATAATTTTCACGTTGTCGTCAAGATTATCGTAAGAAAAGTTTAATGACGTGTTCAGATATATTTGCCTTTTTACTTGCACCTCTTGGATAGTTTTAAATAGTTGCACAATGTCTTCATTCAATGGCTCATTTGTCGAGCGTTGTGTTTGTCTCGAACATAGCTGAAACGTACATATTTTCGATACTTCTTCCAAGGCAGGGATACCTACACACTCTTTATGGTAGCAATCATCAATTACTTTTGATTTGTATTTTCTTCCCGACAGAGTGCGTGCACAGTTTACAAATGTAGGGGTTTGTCATGGTGGAAATGTTATGGAAGAAAAATACTGCTCCCGAAACCACTATATCACGTATTAATACTTAGAACGCTCCGTGTTGATGTTCTGATATGAATGAATTTAATAATTTGTTTATATTACACAACGCACATATTAAATTAATACTTTCACATACCTAAAATCTGCTTAGTTCTTGATTTGTTTTAGGAGCCACATTACACTCGTCACATAACAACCGCCATCTTGACTTGAACGTTACAAGACGATTCCGACGACTTCATCTTTCAACAAGATGGTGCACTTCCACACTTCCACCTGGCTGTACGGGAACACCTCAACACACATCTGCCTGGACGATGGCTCTGCCGTGCAGGTCCTGATGATGACGTGTGGTGCAGTTGGCCACCACGATCCCCAGACTTAACAACTTGTGATTTTTTTTTGGGGTTATATCGAAGACAAGGTATTTGTCCCGCCTCTCCCACAATACTTGCCAGAGCTAAGGCAGCGAATCGTAGCTGCGGTAGAATCCATAACTACCGAGATGTTGGGAGGGAAGAGTATGAATATTGTCTCGACATCTGCCGTGTGACGAGAGAAGAACATAGAGTCCCTGTAAACTGTGAAAAAAATTCCAGAGATTTTATATAAAACGTGTAAGGTTTGAAGCGAGTACATTGCACAATTTAGTATTTATAAATTTTTGAAATTGTATACTTATTTGTGCTCATCCTGTAGATCATCCGATGCGCTTTTCTATGTTGTACAATATGCGGAAATATTAAGATGAAAGTTACAATATGGAATATGTACTTTTTTGGCAACCGCGCGCCGAAACAAAGACAGTGCTAATGGTAGTTACCATGCGTTGAAAAAATAGAGCGAAGGACCATATTGTTCTGTACTGCAATAGAAACGCGAGAACGCTCTATAAGAAAATTATTTTACCAGTAGACCGTGGTTATATTAATCGTCTGATGTGGCGAAAGTATGCTACTATGATTTGCTTTGACTCTAATGCTTGAAAATGGCCGATAATTTAATTCGCCAAAGCACAACAGGGAAGATGGCCAAAAAAAGTATTTAATATGTACACGATTCTTCAGGATTATTTCCGCACCAGATGCAGCCAGGCAAAGTAACAGTTCCGTGAGCATTTTAGTTTTCAGTTTATAGAGCTTAAAAATTATATATTTTCAAACTCCGCCGTAAACATTGAAAACATGTTCTTATTGGCTAACACGTATGTGACGTAGCAGTACTAATTTTGGTTAGCAACCGCATTCCAGGCATTATTGTGTGCATCGGAATTTTACGCTGACTTTAAAAACTTAAATAATTTAGTGAATCCGGTTACGTAAAAGCTTGCATGGGAATTTCGCCCGTTGTTAAATGGGTATGGAAAGGTACGACGTCAAGCGGACGACTGGAATACTCAATCGTCAATAAAATATGAACTACTTATCAAAATTTGATGAGATATATTTGCCGAGTAGGTACTTTATCAGCGGACGTTTATTTATAAAGCACTGTGCGGTAGTGAGCTATACTTTCAAGTAATTTTTTTTTTCTAGAAAAATAAGGGCTTGAATCCACAACACCTTAATATAACAACCGTCATTTTTACCATATTTATTGTGATAATATCTACGCCTCTATAATAACTGAATTTCAAAAATGCTCGCGTTTTCATTTGAAAATAATTTTTAATTCCGTAAACATTCGCACGGAGATTTTTGGATACTAAAAATATTTTCAAACGAAATTCGGGGATGTTCCAGGCTGCCTGTTCTGTAACTTTTCACCCTCTCAAACGATCTTTATACGAAGACAGGTAGTGCGTATCACTACGACAATAAATCATGTTCTGTACCTAAAAATAGCGCCGTGACTGTCGTTCAAAAGTCTCCTGACTCTCTTATATAAAATTAGGGTTCTAGGATGTTGTTATGAGACAAAGGTAATTAAAATAGCCGTCACATTTAAGTTGTGTTAAACGACCATCCTCGTGGGAGAACAAATCCGACTGAAATGTTGCTTGGAATCCATCAGAGTAGAAGGAAATAGCCGACCCGGGGACAGCGGCTGGCGGCTGAGGGTGTGAGGGTCATCTTGACCTTTGACTCCGTGACCTTGACCTTGATATTTGACCCTGTGACCTTGACCTTGACCTTTGACCCCTGTAACCCGACACCCCGATGCCATCTTGTTTCTGGCCGCCATCTTGTTTCCGCCCGCCATCTTGGAGGTTTCTTCCGAGTCTTCCGAAAAAAATTTGATTTTGCATTCCATCCCAACCCCACATGCATTTAAAAAATAATTCAAATAAAAATAAAAACTTTTAAAATATTTTATATAACAATTATTTAATTAAAAAATACATCGGGTATACTCGGCCATGCTCTGCAACCTTCGGCTCGACATTCGTATGGTTCACATGATATGCAGTATACATGTATACATAACCCCTAATATTTTTAATAACTAAAAATGTAAAATCTATCTATATTATTTATTATTTAATTTCTTGCGCCCCATACCCGATCAACATAGCCCCTAATATTTTTAATAACTAAAAATTTAAAATCATTCTAAATTATTTATTATTTAACAATACCCGATCGATTTAACAGGTCAATTCGAACAATAATTAATAATTTTCGATTCAACCGATCAATTATCCTACATTCTCGAATCTATACCCGATCGATTTCAGTAATTAATTATGACACTTACTTGCACATCTCCCAGACATGATGATCAGCATCTGACCTCTTCAGCATCCAGCAGGGAACTGACTATAATTTTGTATAACCATGCAGTTATCTACAGTACCTTCCCCTCTCCACTCCTTTCCCCTCTTCGACACCATTACTGCTGCACCTGTCAGAACTTGTCCCAGCTTCTCTTCCTGCATCACATGACCTTGAACATTCATTGCACTTCCCCCTCCTTTCCCCTTCTCCATCACCAGAGCTGCTGCACGTGTTTGAACCTGTCCCAGCTCACTTCCCACCCCTTTCCCCACTTCGCCATCATTACTGCTGCACCTGTCAGAACCTGTCCCAGCATCTCTTCCTGCATCACATGACCTTGAACTGTCATTGCACTTCCCCCTCCTTTCCCCTCTCCATCACCAGAGCTGCTGTACCTGTTTGAACCGGTCCCAGCTCACTTCCCCCCTCCTTTCCCCTCTCCTACCCAGAGCTGCTGCACCTGTCAGAACCTGTCACAGCTTCTCTTCCTACATCACATGACCTTGAACCATCATTGCACTTCCCCCTCCTTTCCCCTCTTCTACACCAATACTGCTGCACCTGTCAGAACCTGTCACAGCTTCTCTTCCTACATCACATGACTTTGGACTGACATTGAACTTCCCCTCCTTACACCTCTTCGCGACATTACTGCTGCACCTGTCAGAACCTGTCACAGATTCTCTTCCTGCATCACATGACCTTGGACTGTCATTGCACTTCCCCCTCTATACTTCCATCATTGTCAGTCTAGTCACAACCTGTCCCAGCTTCTCTTTCTGCATATACTGGAGTATAAATAGCTACTTGAGCCATGTGTTTATCATGTTGCCGCCCATCATCGTCACCTACTGCAGTTCTCATCATGTTTTAGTTAGATTTTTATCATTAAGTCTGCTCAGATCTTTTCATGATGTGCCACTGATAGCTCAAATTACTTTTTAAACCTGT
>PNEQ01090798.1:0-14274 GCA_003012365.1 Medauroidea extradentata
GGCTACCTCTTAATACATCAAAACGGTTTTCTGAAGAAGGAAAAACTGTTGGCTGTATTGATCTTGGTGCGCAGGTTCGTCTGGGTGTTACATATGCATTTACTGTCGCGCCGTCCTGTTTTTGTGCTTGAATGGTCAGAGATTTTATTTCATCCCGCAATATTTCGATAATTTTATGCAAGGAAGATATTTCATTACATTGTTGATCAATTTTTCTTTGAATTTCAAAACTGGAAACACTATCGACACTATTTGCCACGTGGACGTTAATTTCGCCATCTTATGCAACACACCGATCACAATGCCAGTCGTCTGACGGAATTTCTTTTGGTTCTACATTACTACATCTTGAAAAATGATACCAGAGATCGCACTTTTCACAAAGAATACCGTTTCTAACTTTTCTTGAGCACTTTCCACATTTATCATTTAATAATACCTTAACTCTTGGAGAGCAACTTACACTTGAAAACCCAGTCGGCGCCATCTTGAACAGATGGTTACAGAATATGGTGTAAAGAGAACAACAAACTGATACGATCACGAAATGTTGTTTTCAAGGAAGGGCCATTAAGCTGTTCTAATACTGCAACAGGAAAAATCAAAGGATTGAAGATTGAAAAGGAAGCTGAAAAAGATTTGAGAGTAGAAAAGCCTAGCGAAGATACTGAAGAAAATCTTGATCAGATCAACTTGCAAAAAATTACCGATCTTCATATTCCAATATGCTATGCTCCTCGCCACATGTAGCTTAAACAGTAATCTTACAAAAGTTAATATTTACCGTAATTGATTACTGAAATGTGAAGTTTAATATGATATCATTGATAATTTACCAGCAAATTTACAACGCGTATAAAATGAATGTGCTTGCTCTATTTGTGTTTAGTTAAAAACCTCGTGGCAATGTCTTGGAATATTTTAAGAAACTTGACTCGCTTTACTTACAAGATAGTCGCTTACGTTGCCTACTTTATAGTTTAGCTCCTAGTTACAAGATGTCGTCACTACCAGAAAGAAGGCCTATTACTTAGCAGCCAGGTTGAAAAGTAACTGAGGGGTTTTCATAGTTATGATAAGGTTTCTAATGTATCACAACCGTCCATTCCCAACTATAAATCACAATCTTTCCGAAAATTCTGGACTGTCTTTGTAGTACGGACATGTACAATGATAACCTTCGAGCGTGCGCAGTTAGTCAACACATCCGACTTTTATGCTTCGCCGTTACAGTCTCTTTAATGCTCCCAAGTTAGTTATTTCAAATTTATTTGTATTATTTCACTTGTCATTAATATGCATTTTGTTCACTTATAATTAATATACCTATACGCGGTATTTAGTTAATTTTATTGTTGGGATTTTAATAGCCTATGTTTGTGTACATACGAAATAAATCATTTATATGTTGGTTATCTAGGCTGTCCGGCTAATAATTAGAGGAGCTAAATATTTCTGTTTCCTCAAATAATATCTTAACACTACATTTGGTCACTATAATAATTTACGTTGTGAATGGGTTATCACACCAGGTGTGTCAGTTGTACAAAAATGTATTTTTACATTACAATCTAATATTATATATATTTCTTATTTCAATGTGTTAAATTCTCCCATAGTTTGGTTATTATTTGTTTGAAAAAATTTTTACTTTTCATTGATTTTAGGTTTGTGCTTATAGATCCTAATTATTTTTAACGTTTAAGCTTCGGCACAAATTTAAATTTGTAGTGCATCAGATCACCGAGTTTTTTCGATGGGCATCCTCTGTTGAAAGAAAGGAACAGTTAAGGAGAAATGGCAGCCGGAACAGTGCGGAATCAAACCGTCATTAATTAATAACTTAATTTCACATCATAAAACTAGGCGACTTTTGGAATCATTTCAAAGTTTTTTGAAGTATTCCTTAAGGGCGTTGGACCAGTAAAGTTTAATTTTTTTATAGTTGTGCAAAACACTGTTCAACTACAAATACATTTATACCGTACAGAATTGAACCATACATATTGTAGCTCAATATTTATCTAATATCTTTACCCTATTCGAAATATACATAAAAATACCAAAGTCAAGTTAGCCTACTCCGAACTCATAATAGTAAAATAAAGTAATGTTCCTAATTATACATGCATTTCATTTACAAAATTCTTACTTACTATTTCACACTGCATTAGTCGTTTCCCTCTGTGATGACGTTTCTCAATCTCAAGTTCGCCACTTCAACTTTTCCATTATATTTGCATTCTTACCAATTTTCTTCGAATAAATCTACATTCACTTTTAACTCTTGTTATCATTATTTAACATGGCGTACATCAAATCTACAAAGTGTTAAAGAATACCCTCTTAGTTTGCTACTCAAAACTATACTGATCAATATTATCATATGTCTCGTAAAACAGTACTCTCAGGTGCATTGCTTACCCTTAGCAACGTCATCAGTCGTTTCTGTAACAATCTTATCCTGTCAATCCTTCTGAAATAGCGCTAACTTGTACAACTCAAAATGCTTTCGGAATCTGCAATATTATTCTTACAAACTACCTACAAAATTATTATCCCGTCAAAGCCCCATTACTCCAATCTGCTGGTCTTTATACCTTTCGGTTGCATAAAAACCAGTCGTATGAAATCCATTTCAAAAATACATTTCCCTAATACCTCTACGTTTGTAAGACTACCAGTCTATATCAACGTGTATTTCCAGAGTTAAATCAGATAACCATACCACTCAAACACACATCACCCACCCATGCCATCAACTATAACTCCCAACTATTACATACTACCAAATCCTTCCTTGTTATACTAAAAAAATTAACTCGTTCATTTTGTAAATGTTAACATATCTAGACCAAACATGTTAGTAGAAACTTGGTAAATATTTATACACCACCATTTTATGACAAACAAACCTACATAGCAATATCCCAAGTCCTTTAATAACTAGTCAGTCATATGTAATTTCTTCACACAATACGACCCCTGAATTTCTATATAGTAAGTCAGTATAGACAAGTCATAGGCCGCCGTTGGTACACACACAAACCAAAAATACGCAATACTGCAATATAGGCATCCCAGACGCATATAGTACTATGCTTATTTAATAAAAAAGATGCAACAAGGTCACCGTCGCCAAAAAAATCTTGCCCCCCCCCCCTCCGAAAAGAAAAAACCTGAAATGATATCCCCCACTTCGTATACAAGTTTTAGCTTCATCTCTTTAACTTTGTTTTCCTTCTGTGTAGTTCTATTCACGAAAAGTGAGTTATATTTAAACGTAAAGCAGAAATATGTTAGTGAGTGTCAAAGTGATAGAGCAAGAAAACAAGCACACTCCGTATGCAGTTGAACAATCTTATGCACTTGGCAGTCTGATTTGGGCAGAGTTTCTAACAACGTAAAAAAATTTACCATATGTTACTAGTTCAGAAGGAATAAAACTTTTCGAAATGATATAAGCCCTGTCGCTAGTAAACTCAACAACTGGTCATGCCTTTCATATTATCGTGTGTGATGAACTTTTATTTAGTATTTTATTCCCTATAGCCTTCCAAGTAAAACTGTTGATAACGAAAAATTCTTCAAGTTTAAAAACTTGTAAACATTATAAAATTAATGACTGCACATATTTTTCTGACAAGATAAGCCGGTTTTATTTACGAGATTTATTTTGAATATACTAAAGGGGAAATATTGGTTTATAGAGAATTTAGAAAGATGATGGTAGTGGCAATGATGATGAAAGTAATAATGACAATAATTATAAAAATACATAAACGAATACTTGCTTTTTGTTGTTCGATGGTAAATTTCCGATTTATATATTTTAAATTTTTACGTTTTACCATTTTGAAAATTTTCTTTACTGTTTTCAGTTTTTGATGTACAGTATAATGAAAAAGTTTAGCATACTTTAATTTTATCCCTTCAAATTGTCTTGAGGATTTACTTATCTTTTTAATTCGTAGGTAATTTTTCGGGGCAAGGAAAAACTTGAAATAATAATAATTTAATTTTGGTGAAAGTTACAATTTTTAATCATCAGTGGATAAATTTACTTCTTAGCTGTTTCAATCATGTACTTAGTTTGCAATTTACGAAATTTGTTATGTTTTTCCGGAACGATTTCCAAAAAAGTTTTTGAAAATTTTTGTTGGTTTGGAAAATGTATGGACATACATACTATCGGAAATCCTGTACTCTCTCATTTGAGCCTTTGTATTTGTCCCTGGATACGTTGGTTTTCAGTTAGTTTTTCATTCCGGGACTAATCCAAGATAATAAAAGTTTTCGAGTGTATTTTGGATATGTTATATAAGTAGAAACGTGCAGAACACGGGCTATTATTTGGGAACAAGCTAGACTTCACTAAACTGTTCGTTTTTTAACATAATCTGTCATATAATGTAATTATTTGACTGATTTACACACAATTCGTCACTCTACTGTGGGAATTTTAATTATTGTAAACCGGAGTTAGTTACGGTACAGGGAAGTTACTGTACCATTCAAATTAGGGCCGCGGTGGCCAATGGTCAGACCAATCTCCTCCCACCACTGCGATTCAAGTTCTATTCCTGGCAGGGTCAGTTCCATAATTTTTGCACGTGGGAATCGTGCCGAACGATGCCTCTGGTCGGCGGAATTTCTTGGGAATCTCTCGCTCTCCCATTTTCCCCGCTCCTACTTTAGACGCTGCTCCACACTCGACTCATGTTACCCTCGCCAGCGCTAAGGACCTAGATGTTTGGCGCTGACTAAAAATCTCTAACAATTTAACTTTTTTATGAAGCACATCTTAAGTTCAATTTAGATGTATTAAATGCATAGGCCTATTTAAGGAATTTCCTCCAATTTATTCTTTACCCACCAAATGATCTTAAACTATTATTTTTAATGGGACAGACTTAACCCAAAATGGGCAATACTTTATGGTATTAGATAAGAGCATTCCCCTCTTCAAGTCACGACGATACCGCAAAGATTCCGTAAAATACACTTAAAAAGTTGTTATCCTTTAAGGCATTTGTTTTAAAGCCGTTTGCGCTATAAAAATGTTCCCTAAAATAGTTTACACTAAAGTCGTTTGCTATGAAAGCGTTTGCCTAATATTACTTTGCCACAAAAGAACTAAACTTAGAGGCGTTTGTCCTAAAGTTATGTGCACTAAAGGCGTTTGCCCTAATTGTTATCTTAATCTCTTAGAATACAACTCAGGCGATCGCCCTAGCAATGTTTACCATAAAACTATCTTCTGATCCGTCGTTTTCCCTAAAACCATTTTTTGTACAAGTTTATTTTCTTTATAATTAAAATAGGAGATGCTAAGTTTGTTTACGTTGTATTAGGACACTCCGACTCTAACGAGTTAAATGTTATATATAAGAAAACTGTTAGTCATAGATCAGAAAAACTTGAGAATAGGTGAACAATTCTACCTTAAATTATCCTACAGGTTTTTGGCCGATTTTTTTTCCGTCATGCCTTTGCCCTGAAGTAGTTTGCATAAAGTCGTTTACCCCAAAGTTTAGGGCAAACGACGTGTGCTCGCCACGAGATTCTGTAGTAACATGCGTTGTCGAGTAGCTAGCGAGAGATTACATTCTAGTCTGCAGGTCTCTTGCTACAGAAAATATTTTGTTCTTTAATTTTGGTCTAAACGCTTATTGAATTAAATGCATGGTACTTAAATTTATATTTTTAAAAATGTTTTCTGGAATTAATTCTAAGAAAATTAATAAAAAATTATGTTTTGATGTTTGTGCATTTTGTACATATTATGGAAAAGTTTGTGTTCTTCAATTCTGAATCGTAACATGCACTTATTTTAGCTATGTAACTTTTCTTATGTTTTTCCAGGCTAAAAAAAAAAATATGCAATGCAAAATAAGTGGATATCGGATTTCGGAAATAAAATATTTGAGTTATAAGTTTTTGTTTAATTGGTAAACATTTGTTTATTAATGCTATAAGCCACACAAATTGAGCACTAATACGTGGTACATTAGCGATACGTGATTATTTATATCAGCGTTGGCTAACTTGGCGAAAGAGTCGAAGAATCTAAATCTGCTGAAGGAGCCAAATCAGCCGAGGTAGTACGGAATATGATGCTGGACTGTCATCGTGACCTTACTGCCACAGCACACTGCAGACAGATGTCTCCAATCGGCTATACTCCACAGATAGTATTTAAGCTCATCATAATACTTTATGATATCTCTTACAACTAGGCTAATAAATAAATAACGTATGGGGAGGGCAGGATATCAGACCCCGAGGGCATACTTCTGACAGGACGCCGTGAATAATGACGCGAAATGGAGATGTGACAAATCATTCACAACGTAAGTTCTTTGTTAGTTATCGTTAGTTCCACAATAAAATTCGTTATTTCAATTTCTACTTCCACTAATTAGCTAATTAAATATTAGGGAATCAACTTCACACCGCCCTCCCCCCCCCACCCAAATGCTCATAAAAATTTCAAATTATTCACAGCGTTAGTTCTTTGTTAGTTATCATTTGTTCCGCAATAAAAATTGTTACTTCCAAAATTATACTACCCCATTTAGCTGATTAAATTTTTGCGTGGAGGCAATTTCAACCTCCCCCCTTCTTTAAATGTTCAGAAAATTTTCGAAATATTTACAGAGTTTGCTTATTGTTTTATGTATAATTCTTTCCGCAATTAAAATCGATAGTTCCGAAACTTCACTACCACTAACTAGCTTATTAAATTTAATGATTTGGGATAGGGGGCAACTTCACACTGCCTCCCAACAACTACCAAGAAGACTATAGATATATTCACATCGCTTATTTCCAAGTTTTTTCTTCGTGTGTATCGATGCAAAAAAACGTTTGTTCGATATTGTAACTGCCACTAATTAGAAAATTATATTTCTACCCCTAATAGTCAGAAAAACATTAAAATACTGTCAATGTTAGTTCTTCGTAATTATAGTTTATACCGCTATGAAAATCGTATCTTCCAAATTTTAACTGCCACTGAGTAGCTGATTAAGGCGAAAGCTGCCAACTTCACACGGTCCTTTCCCCCTTATATGCTAAGATGTTTATATTTATAGTCATAGTGATAGTGGCCGAGGGGTCAGATCTATCGCCTTCCCACAAGGCGAACCGGGTTCGATTCCCGGCTGGGTCGGTCCCCGGATTTTCGCATGTGGGAATCGTGCCGGACTATGGCGTTGGTCAACGGGGTTTCATGGGGATCTCCTGTTTCTCCCGCCCTTTCACTCCGACGCCGCTTCACACTCACCTCATGTTACCCTTCATTAGCGCTGAAGATCTCGATGTTGAGCGCTGACCAAATATCTCACTCACTCATACAAACTTTCACTCTTGTCATTATTTGCAGGACTTGAAATACTGTATGCGACTCTTAGGCAATTTTTAATGCAAATTTTATACATGTTACAATTTTTTCCGAAACTTAGTCTAAATGGAATATTTTACTCTAAAAATTTGTATGTATATTCTAAATAGCTTTACTAATTTTATAATTAAAATAAATGTAAATATTAACTGGATTTTTAAATGTTTAAAATTATATGTTTAGTTATTATTTAAACTAAGTTTCTGTATGTAGATATTTTTATTTCTTATGTGATCTTTTCCTTTAATCAGAAATTTAGGATATTGTTTTTTTTTTCAAGCAACTTGTAATATTATCAATGTTATCATTTTTGTACTCCCTCGTGCAATATTTAGGGTAATTACGGTAGTGTAAAAGTTTTGTTTAAAACAATATTTACTTACATGCATGTACAGCATTAAGATAATTTCTCCTTTCCCCATTACTTTAAAATATTATATTTATTATTTTCCTACTGAAGGTAGCATTTTTTATTTATATAAATGTTTCAGTATGCCAATCAATACAGTTTCCTTACCATGTTTATGTCAACTCCAAACATAACAAGTCCACTATGCTATCCAACAATATGCTGTGCAATCAATCACAGCTTCTTTAGTGTTCTCATTAAGTAGCAAACATACATAAGTTTTAACCTGTTATATTTAATATCGTAATAATACACTACATTCCAAATGGTTCCTCTACATAAAAAATATATTGATTTATGTTCCTTTTCATTATATAAACAATGTGTCTGGGTAATTGGATACAAATCCAATAATCTGAATTAATTATCTGGCTTCTTTAGCTATTAACACCACTCACGCCTAATCCAATTCACTGAAATGTGAATATTGAACAAATCTGAACGCAGTGCTTAATAGTTTAAATTATATCAACAAGGCAATTTAGTTCTTAGGAACAAATAATAGTTAGAATATTGTTCATTTTCTGTAATCTTCTAATTTTTTGCTGTTACTATGTTATGCTCCATTGGACTTAAATAAGTATGCATAACATTTTTACACATCATACATATTTACACAAAAAAGAATTATTTAAACTTGTAGACATGTTTGACTTCATTTTTGTATGCTAAAGTGATTTTAACTTTTCGTATGCTACAAAAACAGACACTTTTCTAGGTGCTAAAATAATAATATTTAATTTGGGATATGTTCCCTTAGCGAAAAAGAGAGAAGAGATATATGGCGATATTTAGTTATGTGTGGTGCAAGTAGGTAATTTTACATAGAACTTATCAAAGTGACATAAAACTAGTTGCCAGGCATAAATGTTATATTCAACAACAGAGGAAAAAATTATTGAGAACTAATTATGTGTATATTTTGATAAATTTTCACATATTTGATTGGTTCAGTGTAATTATAGAGGCGTCACAAATAATTAGCATAAATTTATAATACAGTGGGAACTTTACAAACTATAACTAACACAGAACTAACAGCATGCATAACTTAATGATTTCTGATAATTTTGGGACGAGAAGGTTCAATAAGTCAATTGTCAACGATAAGTTGGAAGACAGAAGCGCCTTTCCAAACAGCCTTGAAAATTACTGTCATATAAAGGTTATTTTAATTTCTAACAAAACTATTTATATTGTACAAAATCGATAACTATCAATGAACAAATAGTGTTTATAATATGAAATTTTTCTAAACAATTGACGGAGGGGGCAGTGTGAAGTTGGCCATCCCAAACATAATTGGCTAAGTAAAGACACATACGATATCGAACACTCTATTTTTATTGCGGGACAAATAATAACTAATAAAGAACCCGCTGTTAACATTTCAAGAAATTTCTCAATATTAAGGAGGGCATCTTCCCCCTTATTAATTTAAGTAGCTTATTAGTTGCAGTAAAAATTCGGAACAAAAGTTTTTATTCCGGAACAAACGACATTTAACGAATAACTCATGCTGTAAATATTTTGAAATCTTTCTAAGCATTTAAAAGTGTGGAGTTGCCCCCCTCCAATTTAATTACTTAATTAGTGGAAAAAAAAATTTTAAACTATCGGTTTTTATTTCGGAACTGACATGATAACTATCGAATAACTAACACTGTGAATATTTGAGAATTTTTCTGAGATTTTTTTTTCGAGGTGAAGGGGAGGGAGGAGTGCGTGTCAAGTTGGCCCACTCAAATTTAATTTGCTATTTAGTGACACTAAATTTTCGGATCTAACGATTTTATTACGGTACAAACGTTAACTAACGAAGAACTAACGCCATGAATATTAAGAAAATTTTAACCGAGCAACTAGGAAAGGGTCAGTATGATGTTGCTCCCCCCACCACACCCAAAAAAAATTTAATAAGCTTAGCAGCGGCAGTAAAAATCTGGAACTAACGATTTTAAAATTTAATTAGTTATTTAGTGGCCGTAAAATGTGTAAATAGTACATTTTAATGTGAAACAAATTATAACTAACGAAGAACTAATGCTGTAAATATGTCGAAATATTTCTGATCATTTGGGAGGAGGGTAGAGCAGTATGAATGTGCCCCTCCCTCCTTCCTCCCAATTATAGTAGCTGATTATTGTAATTTAAAAAATCCAAACTAACGATTTTTATTGCGTAACAAGCGATAGATAACGAATAACTAACGTTGTAAATACTTTGAAATATTTCTTAGGCTTTGGTAGGCAGTGTGCAGTTGCCCCCAAAATTGCAGAACAAACGAATATTAACAAATAACTAATGTTGTGAACTGTTTTCTTCTTCTGAATGTTTAGGAGCATTATTGTGATATTGGCTCCCCAAATATAATTAGCTAATTAGTGACAGTAAAAATTGGTAACGAACAATATTTATTATGGAACAAAAAAAACTAACGGGGTGAATATTTTGTAATTTTTCTTAGCCTTTAAGGGGGAGTGAAGCAGTGTTAATTTTCTCCCACAATTATATTAGTTAATTAGCGGCAATTAAAATTTATAACAAACTATTTTTCATTGAAGAACTAAAGATAACCAATAAAGAACTAACGCTGTGATTATTTTCTAAATTTTTGTAAATGTTTAGGTGGGTTAGTGTGAAGTTCCACCTCCCTCTAATTTAGTTAGCTAATTGTTGGCAGTGAAAATTCGTAACTAACGATTTATATTACCAAACAAACGATAACCAACGAAGAACTGAGGCTGTGATTATTTTGAACCTTTTCTAAGCGTTTGGGAGGGGGCAGTGTTAAGTTCCCCCTCCACAGTGGCGATGCGTGACCTAATTTCAAAGGCAAGCTACTAACCATATTTGCGACTACTAGGATTTTAGCGTTTAAAAAGGAAAAGAAAATGGGGGTGGGGGAGGCTTAAAACTCGAAATATTGTAACGGAATACCGAAAACCCCATTAAACACTACACATAGAGAAAGAGAGAACTAATAAAACCGACTAAATAGCATATTTAGCGGCAGTAAGCTTGACAGCCAGTTTAGCAACCTACTGATGTAATGGAAATCGTACCGTAATGGCTTGTATGGCGGCTGTTATGGTATCACGTGCCGCGTCAAAGATTCTTTATGAGGATGTGTGAAGGCAATATGACAATAGGCGTATTTTAGCGGTTGAATTGGTCACAAGCTGATAGCAAGCGTTTGACGAATCTGTTTGCATTTACAAGAAATCGCTAAAATGCAATATTCAGTAAACATAAATGGCTACCACCATGGAGTTACGAAATTGTGTACTTGTTATTGTCTTATCAGGAATAGAATTGGACAGTATAAAGGAAAATACTTCTTCACGAATACGTTTATTGGAAAATAAACTACTTTCACTATTTTTTTCACATGTACTACATAATAAATTGTAGAAATAAATTTAATTCTGCACCAGTATATGATGAAAAATTAATATTTCATCATTTTATTTTAAAATAACTTAAGTTTCGTCCATATTTCACATAAATACTGTTTGTTTTGGTTTCAGATTTGTTCGAAACAAAACAGGAAATAAAAGTAAAGGTAAACATCCTGAGAACAAACCCTGTAACTGTCCTCCTGCCTTGGTTGCCAGAAACGTGCAAACACCCTCAGCCTGGTTGCAGCATGTTTGCAAACACCCTTGTAAACAGGAGCGCTTAAATGCTATGTTTACAGGTACCGCTACCAATTCAACCGCTAAAATACGCCTTATATGTCGGGATACCTGATATCTTAAGATAAAACCAAGGAGCCAGCCAGGGAGTCGGTCAGATTGTCATGTTAATATCTACAGAATGCCGCGTTGCCGTTAGGAAAAACGGCTGGTGATGTGGCCGATCTTGAGGCATGCGCATTATTATAATCATCACTCTCATAAAGCCTTCGTTTAATATCCTGTCATCAACACTGTTGAACAATGTTTGTATTATTAAAAAGAAAAGCTTTGAAATCCAAGTTGCCAATAAAGCCTTGGTAATACTAACTCTGCAAAATTGCATATTTTCAAAGTTAGGTGTAGTATAAGTAAAGGTGCAATTGATTTAACACAAAATATAGCACACGCACAGTTTCCAAATGCCACACGCTACAATGCGCGCACAGAAAAAACAGCACAGGATCGGCGCACAGAAAGTTTGGTAAAAAGTCAAATTATTATGTGGCCGCCAATCAAAATGAGGATACTGCCGAGTTCATGTGGAGCTTGGTTATCGATTAGTTTGGAATGAAGCTGACTACAGTTGTATAAGGTTTCTACCCACGTGTTTAGTTTATGTAAACCTGCGTGGCGTTTTGCGAAATTTACGAATTATTAATTTGGGAGATCCGGCATTACGCTTTTCATTGATTACAAAAACAAATGTACAATGTAAACAATTATATTTACTATTGCTGCAAACACACAAACAAATAATATACCATACATCATTTCCATCAACTTTGTGGAGACATCCCGAACATCTGTCCGTGTGCGGCGATAAATGTAGCTTACGAGATTTATATGTACACGTTTGATGTGTGCCTGTGCCTGTGCTACATCAATTGTAGCGTAGCCTTTAGGCTTCCTTCGGCAACTGGGTTTCCAAAATGTTTAATTGTAAAAGTAGCCTACATAAAAATTACTGTCAACAATCGATCTCACAAGGATAGTTTAGATATGTTTATGAGAACAAAGCACAAAACACCATTAACTTATAGAAATTAATTCTGCAATAATTATTAAAAAATTAATAAAGATAAATTTTAAATAAGATTAGAAACATGTCAAATTACGCAAATTTCGGGTGTCGGCTTACCTTCTCTGATGTGGTCACATCGTTGCTGTAAAGTAAAAACACTGCTGGAGAAGGTTTAGTACGTAATCCACGTACACAACACTTGCGTCCACATGATTTCGTTTCATTGATGGTTTTTAGTCTCGTAAGACTACTTTTAATCCCTATAGTTTAGAAAGCGCAGCTAATAATGGTACATTTCAACGCACAGTAACCAAATTAAATAATAAACGATAATATTCACTGGGCAACATTACCGTGCAGCGCGGGAACTTGCCAATATATTCAATTCGTGTAGCTTGTAAAAATCAACTGCCGGTGACCAGTGTTGCCAACTACGTTTAAAGAAAACCACTAATGGCACTGGAATAATCACCGGTGACCTATCTTATCAATAGAAAAGTAAATTTCCAATTTACTAGTATCAGTTTAAACTGTCTTCGCCTCCCTGTTTAATCAACGTATAAGTTACAAAACTTGACCGGTAGTAGATTATCTGAAATCGCAGTAACTGGTAACAAAACAACTAAAGTGGCAAATCTGCTAGGTTCGGCAATATTCGGAACACTTCGGCAAGAAAGCACTGCAATCGTAGCTTCTAACACAGCGTTACGTAGCCAATCCCCTCCCGTGTTCCTTCCGCCCGGTCACCCCTCCAACCCCTTCATTCACCCGTATACTATCGCTGCAACTCTATCCACTAGAAGCGATATTGCAAGCGCTTTTCAACAGCTTGCTTTGGTTGTTTACGAGTTCTTATCTTCCAATTGACAGTGTTGTAATCCGAGCGGAATTCGTAAAAGATACCCCTATCTGCAGGAGTCATAGTTAGCTTCTTTAGCTTCTAGTAGAGGCAAGGTTACAAGTAAATATTTATTATAATCAGAGAATTGTCAGGAAGATGCCTGGGCAAGCACTGCTTGCCTTGCTTACCCTGACGAGACGCCACTGCTCCAAATTTAATTAGCTAATTAGTGGTAGTATACATTTCGAACTAACGATTTTTACTATGAAACAAACCATAACTTACAAAGATCTATCGCTGTTAACTATTTAAAATTTTTCTGAGCATTTGAGGGGGGGGGGGGCAACTTCAAAGATGTCCGACCTACCCCGTCGGGAATTGAGCCAGAATCGTTTTGGTGAGAGGCGAGAGCTTGACCCTCTCAGCCGCCACTGACCCCTAGACTAAATTACATAGTCTTTACACAATACTAGTATACAATTCGATCCTTCGCGATGCTTGAGAGACTCTTAAAAGTCATTGTCTAGCTATCCACACTGTTGCGTGCATTAGCGTAATTAAATAAAACCCAAAATACTACTCTTGTGTTGAAAAGGTAAACACACGCATGAATCATTGGTCCAGAAACACTATATTACGTAAGCCAGATGCCAAGACCATAAGGGCATGACACATGACTGACATCTTATTCTTAGAATAAGGCTACATCACAAATAAAGAATACCGGACTTCGAGGTTTTTCCATTCGACCTGTAATATGACACATTTTTGTACCTATGATTACCTTACCAAATATATTAATTTGTTCTTGACTTTGTGCGTAAGATAACCTTAAAAACCGACGATTTAAAAACATTAAAAAATGATCCATTGCAAATTTAATCACCTGTTGGTTTAAGCGTGTTAAAAATAAAATAA
>PNEQ01090799.1:0-60630 GCA_003012365.1 Medauroidea extradentata
AAGACTAATTTATTTATGAATTTCATATTGTTAAATAATTAATTAAAAAATGTTAAACACAAGCGAAAATAAAATTGTTTTAACACAATAATAAAACTTATAGACTCGCTCGAGTTCGACTCGAGAACTCGAAACTCGATTTAATACTCGACTCGAACTCGGCTCGAAAATAATAGCCATGCTCGCACATCCCTAATTACCAGTGTTCGAAATTATTAAAATGTATTTTGAATGTAGTGTGTTTAATTTGTGAAGATAAAATGAAATGTTATTAATAAAGTTAATAGTAGTCCGTTGTTTCACTAAACAAAATTGTGATTATTGAAATAGAAAGTTAAGATAAACGGATTACATCACCAGACACCTTCACGCAGTTCCTGCTTCATATTCACAGCTGCCGCGGTTATTTAGAGGCTAGTGCATTTGCCTCCCATCATAGCGAACTGGGTGTAATTAAAAAATAGACTCACAGGCAGATTTTCTGCATTTTATTAACAATACAACATATGTGGTACAGTACATCTAGGCAAACATCTAGTGTAAACATCAACATGTCTTGCAGTAGATCATAACAACACGTTTTTTCTAGTTTTGTTTCAAAGGAAAGGAAGAGAATGTAATGGGGCGATTTGTGCAGCTCTTGACAGCGATGTCTGTCGGTCTGTGGTGCGATGGGTCCCCGGTTCGCGTCTGGACCCGGGCATGTTTGTTGTTGTCCTTCACCTCATGTTACCCTCATCGGCTCTTAATACCTCGTTGCTAAAAGGCCGTAATACATTCGCATTCACTCCATATTAAGGTGAATAAAGTGAGCATGGAGTGGTACTGGAACGGAAAACAGGGTTACACAAAAGCCCCCCTCCATTGCAAAAATTAACGTATTAGCCACAATTCCCACATGCAGAAAATCTGCCTGTCAGGCTATTCAGGAATTACACTCAGTTCGCTATTGTGGGATGCGAGTGCACTAGCCTCTACATAGCCGCGGCCGCTGTGAATGTGAAGCAGCGACTACGTAAGAGTATCTGGTGATGTAATTTTTTTATCTCAACTTTTTCATTTCGATAATATAAATTTTCTTTGACTGTTACCACATTTATTAATAACATTTTATTTTATCCTCACGAATTAAAAACATTATATTCAAAATATTTTTAATAACTCCAAACATTGTATATATTTTTTATTTCAATAAAGTTGCATTTAATTATTTACTCATATACTAATTTCAAACTTATTGCTGATTTTCTATTGTGTGAATCTTCTGCATTACGTTATGTTTTCACATTTACTCTATCGACGTTTGTTAATTTAAAATACTGGTTTTTACTAATTAATTAGCCATACTATGGGGTAGGCTTACATGTCCAATGGCAGGTGATCATTTATGTGACCCATTGATATATTTTTTTACCGCGTGAAAACTAGAGGTATCTTTCAGAAGCAAACACAACTTTTATGAAAGTGATTTTTTTTTTTTACATCACGAAGTTGTACTCTCAATGACGTGAAATGTGTTTTCAAATGTGACGACACTAATTATCTTTGGAATGTACAAATTTCATTCTACATTGACGATTACTTTTTCCACCATTAGCAAATGCTTAGCTCAGGGTAGAGTACAGCCAAATTTTCTTTAAAAAATTCATAACTTTTAGACAGTTGTGAATCGGACTAAACAAGTTTGGTTTGTTTGGTAGGTCTTGGGCCTCTCTATCACCCGTATATTTATTGACATCTACTCCCTGAACATCACGTACTATAATATAAACTAAAAATAGTAATGCGGGAGCATGGTCATAATGACGGTATCATCCCTCATGATGTTTTGTGTGCGCACGTGTGTGTGTGTGTGTGTGTGTGTGTGTGGCGGGAGGCAGCAGTACCTTTGTTCCTGTGCAGGCCTCGACCACCTCGTGTATCGTCCAAGGCGTCACCATCACTATAAAGCCCAGTGACATGGCGGCCATTGTGCGAGAAGCCGTCGTGCTCAGCCTCCGCTCCTGGATCACCAGCTGCAACAACAAACAACTACGTACACTTATCTCTACACGACACCATCACAGCGTCAGCAGAGGTGGATCTAGCATACAATAATGATCTCGGTATTCAGCTACATTTGACGTCATAGGGTATTTTCGAAAACTCAGGAAAATGGGTAGGTCTGTCAAAATTTCAAGTTTAAGGTGGTCGAAATTTATCCCGAGTGAAATAATTTTCAGTTGCCGGCCTTATCGATCAGCTTCTCACTTGCCCTGTTCGAGAGCAGGATAGGTGGATGTTAGCAGACGAAAGTCACCACGCCATTTGGCGCGAAAAAGAGCACAGATAACCAAATGGAACATGAAGTGAAACTGAATGCACTGTGTTCAACTAGCACGAAATTAATATTATATTTAAACAAATCTTGAAACAGGAAAAGCAACTGCAGAAAAAAACTTACGTATATTGTTTGTAGACCATATGTGACCATTCCAAAAGATAAACCCAAATTTTAAATTAAGTTACATGAAATTTTATTTTCGGGTTGATCAATCGTTTCGTGGATGGTTTATTCTGTTTCATTTACGCTAACTTTTAACTACTTTTTAAAATTTATTTAGTGGTCCTCTGACGTAAATAAGAGTCGACAATACTTTGAAATTGTTATTTGTTACTTTTTAAGGAATAGTGTTATGTGTCAGCGTTATTTTATTTTTAATTTCAGTCTTAGTTGCTGCTGTTGAAACATTAATACCTCTTTAATTATTGTAATTCTCAAATAAAATGAAATAAAATAATATAACATTTTTCATACAACTTAAAACTATTGAAGCATGTTATTTTGTTTTCATATACAAAACGTTGAAATCAGTCTATCCGTTTAGCAGCTGAGATGCCGCAGACAGCCAGACATAGCCGCCGTACTTATAACTCACAACACCTCTTCTTTTTGGTCGGGGGTTACCAAACAAAATTACGCGTAAAGAATGCACTGCGACGTAGCATTAAGCGAAATGTGTTTCATGTAGAAAACATATATACTTATTTTAGATTCCGGCCTCTTCAAACCCTGAAAAGCATTACAGGCGTATTTCAAGTTCCTGGTGATGGTTAAAACCTGATCACGTGACTGAGATAATTGAGATGATCTATCCTACTCCAGCGATTGAGTTTTCGAAAGCGTCTAAGGAGGTGAATCTCTTTGTATTTCTCGAGACAATTTTGAAATGCTTGTAAAGATAGCAATCGTAAAAAATTATTTTGATAATGATATATTCGTTTATGAATAAAACACATTTTATAGCTTACCACACAATGGATGAATAACAATATTTAATTCTACAAATTCATAAACTACGAGACTCGCACAATTTCATTTCCAATTTAACTTCTCAAAACTAATTTGTCACAACATTTGGAATAGTTTATTGGACATAAACATCATCTCAGAGACTTAGGGCACATTGTGAAGAGGCCATTGCCTGTAGAGAGGAATAATGTCAGCATTCTCAGGTAATGCCCTTAGGTACTTTCGAAAGCTCACAAGTGTAGGGTTTTGTTGTTTCAGTCACACGATCATGTTATGTGGATCACCATCACCTTGATAAATGTATGTAATGTTATTTAGAGTTTCAGGGAACAAAAAAAATGCCTATATACAGGGTGTTCGAAAAGTCCTGCACGATAACGTACGGGACGGTAGGGGTGCTTGTGGTGAGCAATTTGAGAAGGGAAACTCGGGGTCAAAGCTCAACCGTTACGCCCCTACGAACAATGTAAAATAATGAACATGTTTGGCAACGTTGCAGTCCGAAGACGTGGTTTGTCTTGCGTCGGAGTTTATGTTCTAGAAGATTCTAGACAACCGGAAACACTTCCAAACGTCCGATGATTGGTCTGGAACATTCAAACTGGGTATAAATTAAGAATTTCGCTCTAATGTACATCGGTTTCCGGCAAGGGAGTAAGGTCGTCGTGTGTTCCCGAGGAGTTGAAGTGAGCTAACAGCACGTGTTTGTAATGGGAGACGCGCCGTATGATAATCGTGAATTGACCGATATCCATTTCACCTACGGTTTAGCGGATGGAAATGCCGCTCGCGCCCAGCAGCTTTATCGGGAACGCTACCCATTGCGACGGATTCCGCATCCCCAGTTGTTTTCACGGCTTCACAAGCGCTTAAGGGATCATGGCACATTACAGGTATGCTATTGGTGTAGTTTTTTAATTGACCTATATTTTATGTGGTCTATAAACATAAACAGCGCTAAAGTTTTTGTTTATTTTATGTTATACACGAATAAAATCAAATTCTCGTTTTACTGTCCTTATCATAAAATGGGAGAAACACTTGAAGTGAATTTTGGAGTTGACAGTTATGACGTATTCACTGTAAGTTTCTTCATTTTCTAGGCTCACCGCCCTCGAGCTGGGCGCCCTCGGACGCAAAGAACGCCACAAATGGAAGAAGCCATTCTTCAGTAATTTGAAAACAATCCGTCCACAAGTACGCGTACCGTTGGGAGTACTCTGAACATCAGTCACAGCATGGTACATGAGGTAGCATCCGACGACGGACTCCACACTTTCCACTTCCAGAAAGTTCACAAATGCAAACCGGAAGATGTGCCGGTACGGATGGACTTCGCAAGATTTCTAATCGATCAGGTTGCAAACAATCCTGATTGGCCGGATTTGATCATGTTCAGCGATTAGACTACCTTCACCCGGGATGGTGTGATTAATTTGCATAGTCGCCACCAGTGGACACACGAGAACCCCCATGGCACGTACATCCGAGCACATCAAGAACGATTTACTGTGAATGTTTGGGCTGCTATGATCGGCCGCTATTTCATAGGACCCTACATTATACCCGCTCGTTTAAACGGACAGGCCTACCAGATTTTTCTAGAACAAGTTCTTCCGGAGCCTTTGGAAGATGTTTCTCTTGAAACGAGAAGAAATATGTGGTTTCAACATGACGGGGCGCCAGTGAATTTTCGACGAGGAGTTCGACAGTTTTTGGACCAGACGTTTCCGGGGAGGTGGATGGGAAGGGAAGGACCTGTTCCTTGGCCACCACGATCCCCTGACTTTTACGCCCCTCGACTTTTTTTTACTGGGGTTACATGAAAGAATTGGTCTATGACGGGACAGAAATTAACAACGTGGAAGAACTTGTCGCCAGAATTGCCGTAGCAGCTGGAATCATTAAAGATAACGCAGAAAACATTGCTGGAGCAGTGCGCGAGTCGCTCATCAACCGTGCGCACCTTTCTTTGCGAGACGATACCCGTGGCGGCAACTTTGAACAGTTCCTGTAACTCCAAAAGTCTGATAAAATGTTGCTAGCGTCGGATTCAAACACTGTACGACTCCTGCTGCGTAAACAGACAGGAATAACGTAAAACATTGTTTGCAAGAGTTTGGAAATTAATTTTATGTAATGTTAATGCGTTAAGTTCAATACAGTACGTACGCACTTATAAAGCGCAGTGTTTTTGTTTATTCTGGTTGGCGACAAGTCGTACTAAAGACGCAAGGAAATGTAACAAGTTTACAATTACGTTAAATTGTACAGTGCCACCTTTCTTTAATAAAAGTTGTTTTGCAATGTCTAGTCGGGCACGTTTTATTATTCCTTTTACACCGAAAAAGAAATTGTGCAGATTGACGAATTATGGTAAAAGCAATAAGCTTTCGAGAATACAAATTTAATAAACAAGGAAATGCAACGCAGCTCCTTTGCGAGCCTTTACAAAAATTCTGCTGTGTAATAACACAAAAATAAAAACAGCACAAGTAAACGGAGGAAAATGTTGACGTTTTAATTAATTCAATGGTAAACCAACTACTCTAACATTTCTCAGTGCGTTAATAAAACAACTGAATGATACGAAATGGGAAAATGGAGTCAGAAAAGAAGTGAATAAAAAGGACACGAGAGAAGACGAAGAAGAAAACAAAAAGGGAACCTCGTCGGGTTTGAACCACCAGCGCTTGTTACTGTTGGTCAGGAAGCCAACACGTCACTGCGCTATGGATACACATTCGAGCAGACGCCGCATCCCTTTCTCGGAGTAGTGCGACGTTGCCAAACATGTTCATAATTTTACATTACTCGTAGGGGCGTAACGGTTGAGATTTGACCCCGGGTTTCCCATCTCAAATTGCTCACCACAACCACCCCTACCGCCCAGTACGTTATCGTGCAGGACTTTTCGAACATCATGAGTGTGTGTGTGTATATATATATATATATATATATATATATATATATATATATATATATATATATACATATACATATATATATACATATATATATATATATTTCATACCTGTTAAATATTTTGCTAAACGTGACATCTGCTGCAAATTGTTTACACGTTATTTGATTTATATCACATATATATTTTAGTTTCGCGTTTGTTTCTGCAACGTTTTGTACACAGTGCATTCAGCTTCACTTCATCGTGGTTTTGATTATTTATATTGTTTACAATTTTTTTGCGCCAAATTGCTACTTTCGTCTGCTCGAGAGCAAGGTAAGTGAGGAGTTTATCGAGAATTTATCAGGTGAACATTCAAACACGGGTGGTAAATTTCCCTCGGGTTACATTTCAAACACTTTAAAATAAGATTCTGGCCGATTTACCCTACACTCACGTGCTTTCGAAAGTGCCTATAGAAAACCCAAACAAAAAACCGACACTGCAAATGTAACCTTTGAACGATCCTTAAAATGGGCGTGCACTGTAAACTGAACGATGTTCAAGGACGTACGACATTGAGGGTGAATGTTAGTTAGTCGCAGAAACTCTCAATATAATATAAGTGAAGCATTGTCAAACACAAGGGTGGTGACAAAATCTTCTACATCAATATGTGTTGAACTTTCACACAGACACCAGTCCAGTGTCTGGAGTCACTGCCCTGCCGCGCTTTCGGAAATTCACCGGCGGATCCATCGGTAGTTGAAACATCGATATACACCAGTTGCAGCTATTACCGAATACCAGGTTAACGGTTTTATGACAATTTCTCGATACGAATGATATAAAAATGGATCTTCTCAAGTTATTTAACATTACACTGCGATATAAATTCAAATTGAACACTTTGGCATCATATGTAAGAGTAAATATGTTTATAGTTGAAATATTCAAACTAAATTAATAATATATTTTTGCAGCAAGCCTACATATTTTAAAATACAAACAATGATCAGTGTAAAAAAAAAAACTATGCAAGTGACATCACAAACTACTGAAATGGTGAGCTGTGATTGGCCAGTAAAATGAAAGCAAGGTAACCATGCCAACAGAATTACATTTCTTTTCTAAATCCCTCGTGCCATACGACTAGACTGTGCGGAATGCTGGGAACGAATCACATGCGACTAGTTTAACGTCCAGCATACCAAATCTCGCACACACCAACTCGCATACGATATCAACCACTCGACTGAAGTCTAATAGCCTGACAAGTCGCACGATTTCCAGCATTAGGCCCCAGGGAACATCGCTGTGATGAACAGATATTAGAGAAACATACACATGGAGAATAACGTAAGTTCTAGGGCCAGGGGTGTAAGACCTTAAGAAGTAATGGGAACGAGACCATCCGGCATATTGATACGTGAATAAAAGTTATTTGTTACCATAGCAACATGTATAATGTGGCTGGCGGAACGATTATAGAAAAACAAATCTGGACACCGGCTTTGAAAATTGACCGGTTACATGATTGATTGTTGCGACTAGTACAGCGTTGTTGTTATAACATTGCGTGAATGGAACTACGAGTAGCAAGTTGGTGTGGGAGTCTAGTTTCCAGACCTGTATTTATAAGACAGTGATTGTGACTTGTCCAACCATAACCTCATTTCTCAGTATATGTACAGGGCAGCTTGCTGCATTAGGCCATGTTGTAACGTGAATAAACAATGTCAGCTTGACCTCAGTACAGACTGCTAATGCTCTGTCTGCATGTCTCTGTCATCTCTGGGAGGGCCAGGATCACATACAGTATAACCTGGCCAATGAAGGTTTTTTTTACCCGTGTGTGAGAAGGGGTAAAGAGAGAGTATGTTGCCAAGGGAAGGGGAGGGGGTTGCTGCTCAGCCCATTACTCCTCCACAATGGACGAGCCCCCTAGGCGTCACCCACCCCCTAAACTCGGTCATCAGTCATCAATCAGCCGTGAGAGACGCGCGTCATCGGACACGTTTAATGGTCGTCCATCGCCAGCCAGAGGGCGATATGGCGCGCCAGACGTCGCTGCAGGCGTCGGTCTACCGTCCTCGCAGGAGCCAAGGTAGCGACGTCGCTATATAAGACATTCAGACGAGCAAGGCTGTAAGAAACTACACACAAGCTGGCGTTTACTTCACATACGTGCAGAGCAGGGTCGAACACATAACGTTTTTTTTCGGATGGGGTTTAACCCCCAATAATTTCATTTCATAAAGTCTAAATTTTGGGTTTACGTATTATGTAATAGGTGACACTGATATACAGTAACCAAGACTCTTTCTGATACATAATTAAAAATTGCTAAGGAGGACTAGTTTTGGGGAAAATTATAAAGTAGCACCGAGAGAGACCCGTGGCCGTGGGTTGCCCCGCGATGATACCTAGGCAGTTTTCGTAAGGCAAGAGGGCTCTGGATCTCATTTTACTTTTATATCTAGTATCAAGTTGAAATATATGAAAAAAAAAAAAAAAAGGAGGGGGGAGTGGGGCTCAGGCCCGCCCCCCTCACCTTTCGTGCGGCTCTGATGCGGAGTCGGGAAGATTCAGTCAAGTATCTGCAACATCTATGTTTACTGCACAGTACTGCAATACCAGCATCATACAGGATACCAACTTGGTAAACAAAAAATATATTTACTAGCGTACTCTTTTCTATTCGCGTAGTACGTCAAACTTTTAATCGCACAATTATAACTGGACGATGAAAGAATATATTTTCTAATTCTACAGACATTTGTACTTTTAAATTGATTACAGACGTTTTCAAACAGCGTATTTTTTTTGACACTATATTACATTAGAAAATAATTCCACCTTGTGTAAAATGAGAGTTACTCTATTGCTCTTTGTAGGTAATTTGCGAGCGTTTTCCATGCATCTGTGCTAATTACACGGAAATTATTAATAAAACACCCAGATTCTCCCGCGAAAAATTATTATCTTGGAACTTGCCATCCAACGTTTAATAAATCGTTCAATAATGCTGAGCATGTCCGAGGAAGTAGTGTCAAGCTGAATCACGGAGATAGAGGACCTCAATGGCTTTCAGAAACACCCATGTATATAGTCCGATTGTTGATAGTTCAGGAGTTACAAATTTTTTCCTTTTGTTTTTTATGCAATACAGTCTTGGCAGGGAGTACTGGTTATTCACATAAATAACAGTGACAGACACTTAAACGTTTGTTTTAAAATAGGAGCCAGACTGATGAATCTTGTGTTGTGATATTTACATACTAGTGTCGTAGCATCACGTCAGTAAAATTATCTGAAGGTGAATATTATCTGTAAGATAGTGTGGCCTTTACGTTTAGAGAAGTTTAAAATAGCATCGGGAAGATATTGCCGCAAAATATGCAGAAGAAATACTTTCCTCCGTCATTGAGAGAGTGAACGCTTTTGGCTGGGTCACATATTGCTTTAATTTTGTTTGCAGTACCAAAGGTTCCAGGGATGGGTTTCGTACAAGACCTTCCTGTAACGGAGATCAATACCAGTGAATGAAAATGATGTGATATGCTGTAAAAATACAGTTCTCCGTCTTAACGGCACACCGAGTTTATAGCACGACTATTGTTTTATTTATTTACGTAAAGAATTCGGGCAAAAGTAATTCAACAGAGATTTAAAAATTATACGTCATGTTACAAAATTTTTCTTCAGTTACGACTGTTTTCTATTTACCGTACTTGTGGTCGCGGTGGTCGAGGGTCAGACCTCTCCCACCTAGGCGATCCGAGTTCAATTCCATCTGGGGTCGGCCCCAGACTTTTTTTCGCACTGCGTAAGCATACTGTGTGGTTAATCAAATATGCGTGGCAAAAACATTGTGAACTATGTTACGAACGAAAAAGTTAGGAAACGAACAACACATTATGTCGAGATTTAACTCACTTAAAGAAAAGTAAATAAATAAAATTACATCGAACGTGTATCGTACGGAAGTCAAAAACTGTCTCATTTTATCGGCTACCTACTGTGAAAATTTTATTGCCTACATTTAATGACTTCGTATTAAACACTGGAATGAAAGTGTAGTATGCGCGAATGAGTAAACAGCATCCCGGTACTGCCTGATTGTACGACTGAAGTGTGCTGTTGACCCATCATGCATGTACCACATGTAACGACGTAGGTGCAGGGGTACATCTTCCAGTAGCTCTGGCAGGTCATTCTCCAGGAACGCAAGATACGAAGCTCCATTGAGGCTAGAGAGTCTTCTGCTCCGGGCGGCGACCGTACCTAGGGACTCTGGGTTCGAGTCTGGGTGCGACCCTCTGACTAGAGCTCTACCTTCAACGGCGGCTCGAGCGGTGAGTCTCCTGTTGGGTTTTACCTATCTACTGTCTCGCCTTATCCTAACCCTTCCACTTGCCTCTATTTCTGTATTACTGTTATTCCTTGTATCTTATAAATCTAACAAACTCTGTCACATTTTATCTCTAGCTTATTTATCTTCCTCTTTGCGGCTAAATTTTGTAACGTTGGATATAAGGGCCAATTAAAACTCGCCTACGATTCCCGCCAAATGTTCAGTAGGAACTGATGCTGAAATGTGACTCACGAACTACGTACGGATTTACGTGAGCCCACGCATGCTCATTTTGGACGTTAAATACGCCAGTTCTGGTGAACACTGCTTCATCTGTGAACACTGCTTCATCTGTGAACACAACAGAAGGCCGGATTTTCTGCTATATGACATAGGAACCTTTGACAGTACTGCAACCGAACCAGGTGATCTGGTAGCTGCAGTGACTGTACAGGCTGAAATTTCAAGGCGTGTTTTCTCTCTCATTGTAGTATGTGATGTACTGTAGACTGCGTTGCATTTAGTCTTGCAGCAATTTGCCGTGTACAAATGTGTGGATTGTCAACCACAAGCCCAAAACGTCGTCTTAAATAGCCAGTCGGCGTCCACCGGCGGCGTGCCTTGATATGCGTGCACTTCCAGTCTCACGCAAGCGACGATTAACTGCAATAAATGTTTGTGCGTTTGGCAATCGTCTCATTGGGTATTTTTCTGCATATCTCCTTCGTGCAGTATTCACTGATTACGTACCAAGTAGCACATTTTGTAACATCACTTATAACATTACATACACAAGTAGTGGGATATCTGTTTTGTGTAGTTCTGTGTCCATAGCGATACAGGTTCAATTGCCTATGGTATTACCTGGAATTGGAATTTTGTAAAACATAGTGCACACTACCATATATTCGTGGGTTTTACTTTAATACCACTGTTCTCCTCCCCAAAAAATGCAACCGCTTTACCGTGCTATATAACCGACTTTTGCACCTTCTGAATTACAATTCTGCTTTTAAAATAGGTATCGAAATCGCATAGTTACTATACACCTATTTGTTTGGTTACCCGCCTTGCAAGACAGTCGCAATGCTTGCATATGTTCCAGGCAATACATTTTTTGCCCAATAATTGCCATTCACACGAAAATGGTTCACTCTAGCACTTTCCGACAAGACTACCTTTTTTATTACAGTTTTGCACCCGGTGAATGTTCTGTAGTACAACTTGAATAACAATTACGTATTCCAGAGTTACAAGCTATAACAAGTCATTGTACACCATTGATGGGAAGGTGATATTAACAAGCAAAATTTCTAAGAATGAAGAACAATAATATTGATACAGTGCTCAGAATAAAGTTGTTTAATATGTAATAGTGTTTGAGGTATTAATTAATTTGTAATTCGGAAAACTATTTTCGCATTACCCCCACTATACGCACTTTTGGGACAAATTAGAAATGCGTTTTCCTCATAGTTTATTGTGAGCTATCACCACGCAAAATTAACACACTCCGTCCTGTATATATATATATATATATATATATATATATATATATATATATATATATATATATATATATATGTGTGTGTGTGTGTATATACACACATATATGTATATATACATATACGTACGTACTAGTGTCGTAGCATCATATATGTATGTATGTATATATATGTATGTGTATATATATATACACATATACATACGTACTAGTGTCGTAGCATCATATATATACATATATATGTATATATATGTGTGTATATATAAATAAATAGTTTTCGTTGAATATGAATTTCAAAATTACAATTATGAATTTTAGAATGAAAAATATAATTTACGTTATTTCTTATAAATAATTATTTATTTAGAAATGTTATCTATAATACTATTTTGTTTGAAAACTTTATTAGCAAAGCAGTTCTATTGATAAATAATATATTGTAACAAAGACTCCCACATTTAAAGTACGTAATTGCACTTTAGGTAAGCAAAGGATTTTCAGCACAGTGCTAAGTGCGAGATTCCAAACACGGCTTAATTTGCTCAGGAAATGTACTAGTAGTCGCCCTTACAATACGAACGTGAATGACGACAGCGAGTGAGAGCTGTAGAGGTGTCGTCGTGCGTGCAATAAGTGGGGCCACGTGTTTTACTGCGACCAGACTAGGGTGTGGGGGACACTGTTTGGATTAATAATTCCTGTCCCCTGCGAGGCGAGAGGCGATCTAGCCCAGCGCAGATAAAACCACGGCGCCGTGTTAACAGCCCCGGCCGCCAGGAGCGCTACGTCGCCCCGCAGCCTGTCGTAAATTCCCCGGGAGCGCCTCCCACACTCCACTCCCACCACACAACCCCTATAAACGGCGGTAGAACTGCGACGCAGGGCTGCGTCCCCTACGTGGCTATCTTTCTTACCTAAAACAGCGACATTACAAAAGTGCGAGCCCGTAATAAGGGACAATTTGGAAAATTAATTTCGGGTCCTTTTACACAAAGGATAATTCGAAAACACTTATTTTTTGTCCTACGTTTTATACCGTGGAAAGAATAATCATGTGCAACAAATACCACAATATTTTTGGGTAAAAACAAACAAAAATTTAGCGTTGGTGGCATAAATTATTTCCTTGATTGTGACAGTTACATAATTGTTTAGTAATTTTAGGTGGAAATTTTAACTCCTTATTTTTCAATAATAATAGTAATTTAAACTGAAACTGGAGTTATAAATAAATAATTTTGTTTTATTGACATATCCACATGAACACATAAACTCTCATTTTAAAGACCTCTCAAATTGGAGCATTTTTAGAATAGTTCCCTACACTACGTATAGGCATAGAAAAGTGACCTGCGTTAGATTTCTGTAGTTTCACATGCTAAATCCCTAGAAAACAGACTGATTTAGTCCAAACGTGATGTGCTGAAGTATCTAGTTATTGTTTTAAAGTCCCCGGATGGCAAGACACATCACCGGACATTTTGGAAGGCAGTAAATCCACTAAAATTTGTATTCATTGTCTCATCTACGTTTCGACTGATTTACACGAATTCCGGGAAGATATTTTTCATGCTGAAACAATCTGTCAGCACTAGAACCCAGCAAATAAGTGTAGTACAGTACATAAAAGTGAAGAGTAGATGTACTTATTAATAAAATCGATTTCACCTTTTTACGAATTCTTCACGTGGTTTACTTGTAGGACTCGAAAACATAACAGGTAGAGCAATGAAATTTTAGCGTTCCTTACGTTCGCATCTGTAGTTCTTCTTCATAGTTAGGGCCATCAACTTTCGCGAACAAAATGTTGCCCCGGTTTGCTTCGGTGCCTTACGTCCATATCTGCAGCTCTGCTTGATGTTTGTTGGCAGCATGTCTTTGTGAAGTGATATCTCTCATTCGACTGTGCCATTCACAGTAAGGTTACTGCAACTCCACACGTACCTATGTGATTTGTGGGTAGAGCCCTAAGACACGTGACAGTTAAAACAGCCAATCACTGACTATGAAGCACAATCGCAAAATTCTTCTCTCGAAACGTTCGTGGTCCTACTTATAGTCCATAACTGGCTGTTTTAAAACTCACATGTTGCGAGGTTCCACACTGAAATCACAGGCTATGGTGTTGCAGCAACCTTATTGTGATTGGCACAGTCAAATACGTGATGTCTGTACACAAAGACACGTCACCAATAACGACGAAGCAGAGCTACAGATGTGCACTCATAGTACTGAAACAAAGCGGGACAAAATTCTTTTCGCAAAATATTCACGGCCCTGGTAACAGCTAATAGCATGAAGTAGAGTAACCGATACGTAACTAACACATTAAAGTATTGCAATGTAAAACCAACCGCGAATTATGGTTGGTGTCTCTACAAACATAGCTTCGGAAAGATATTGCCGCAAAGTATGCAGAAGAAATACTTTCCTCCGTGACTGAGAGAGTGAACGCTTTTGGCTGGGTCACATATTGCCTTCATTTTGTTTGTAGTACCAAGGGTTCCGAGGCTAAGTTTCGTGTAAAGACCTTCCTGTAACGGAGATCAATACCAGTGTATGAAAATAACGTGATATGCTGTAAAAAAAACAGTTTTCCGTCTTAACGTCACACCGAGTTTATAGCATGACTAATGTATTTTTGATTTATGTAAAGAATTCGGGAAAACGCAATTCTACAATCCTACAGAGATTTAAAAACTATACGGCATGTTATAAAATTTTTCTTCGGTTACGACGACTGTTTTCTATTGGCGGCTCGTGGGTTGTTGCCAGGTGGGGCTGCAGATAGTCAGAACTGTATACTCTTGATGAACGCGTCGTAGATCAACGACCATGAAATATTTGCCGGCTACTAGATGTGTTGTGACCACTCAGTAGTAAGGGGCACCTGCACATCAGCGTGTCAGTGGCTGCAGAGTCAACCAGCGCGCAACCCTGTACAGATCTTGCCAACTGCAGTAATACCTGACAACAACCCACGAGTTGCCACTGCAGACCTCTCGCCTCCCACCAAGGCGATCCGGGTTCAATTCCCGGCGGGGTCAGTCCCCAGATTTTTGCATGTGGGAATCGAGCCGGACGATGCCGTTGGTCGTCGGGTTTTCTCGGGGATATCCCGTTTCTCCCCTCTTCATTCTGGCGCCGCTCCATTCTCACCTCATGCCACCCCTCAGCAGCGCTGAGGTACTCGATGTTATGTGCTGACCGAAATCACACACTCACTATTTACTATACTTATTCAGAAACAAATATCATCATTAAATATACTGTGCGGTTAAAAAAAATATGCATAGCAAAAATATAGTCAACTCTGTTACGAACGAAAAAGTTAGGAAACAGACAACACGTTATGCTGTGATTTAACTCACTTAAAGAGAATTCCAACACAAGTGTAATATTCGTTGACCTCCGCGCTCTACAGCGACGAAGCAGAAATTCTTGGTATTCAAATGATAAAGCAGAGAGAAGCCTTCTGTTTGACGCAAATGGGGAGACAGAGTCAAAGCAGACAAGGACCAAGACTTAGACAGAACTCGTGAATTAAGGGAATGGAGTCGATCCTGGAAGACACTTCACTATGAAAAAAATTCCTCGCCGACGGTATCGTAATTAAGTTTGCCCTTGATGAAAGGGAACATTTCAGCGTAAGAACCACGCAAATCTCACCGAATAACAGACGGATTTAAAGGATCCTTCTATGTTCGTAGCTTGAGACTCTCACGCAAGTGAAATTTAACAAATACAAATATCCTTAGTTTTTATTACGCATGACTCATTAGCATGTCTCGTTGAAAATATAACCATTATTATTTATTGTCATTTCATACATCTTGGTTCAATAAATTACGAAATTTAGCTGTTTATTAAAATTTTTAAATGTATTTCTTGACGTTAAATCACACTTGCTGTTCATAAAATGCGAAGTCTTTATTTTGAGACCAATCGAAATATTGTGAACATGTTTGTTTAATAATTCACATTCACTGCAGCAATCTTTCAAAGAAATTGTTTTAATTTGCTGTGGGAAGTAGCCTTATTCAGTAGCCAGAAGTAATAAAAATAAAAATAATGGCTTTAATGTTCCAAAAACTTAATTAAAATCGCGTCAAAACAGCTTGATTGCTTCAATTTCTGAAAAGAAAACAACATTTAAATATTAAATTGTGTATTGACATCTGTAAGCGTAAAACACAAATCACCCATTTATTTTTTGCTATTTCTTAAGAATAACTTGCATTTATCCAAAATTCATTAACAGTTACATGTTCCTTGGAAAGACGACCGCCTTAAGAGGAAAAAAAAACTTAAGCTGGTGGAAGCAACACGGGCTTATACAATCGAAATTGTTATAATACTATCACCTTGCATGGAATAATCTAGGCATCTTTTAATCCTAAAACATTGAAGTGAGCAGGTTTGTTATAGGTAACAGAATCAGTAACAATTGTAAATATATTTCGGATTAGAGAAAATGTTCTAACCTGAAGACTAAAATAAGTACCTACCACTAGAAAGAAATAGAACAGTCGTAAGAACCAAGTCGAAATGTAGAGGTAATAGTTTCACAACGTAAGCAATTATATTAAAATGAATGTTTTTTCGTCTTCTATGCGCGCTCGCATACCATTCATACAACAGCGATGAAAAATTGGTGAATTACTTTGCGAGTACCGGGATGGTTTATAAAAAAAATGGGACCGAGGGGGGAGAGGGGGTACGCATCATGGTATGTGTCAGAACGGGTACCCAAAAAAAGTTAGTAAAAAAACTTTGGTGAGTTTTTGTGCGTGTACCTGCGAAGGTTTCTACAAAAAATGGCTCGGGAAGGTTGGTCAGGGGCAGAAGAACGCGTACCCAAAAAAATTAATGGACGTTGCAACGCGTGCTTGGGCGACTAGTTACTAATATTCGGTGTCAAACTGTTCAAACCTTAAAAAAAAGTTTTTACTATGTTGTTCACATAGAAATAGGCTTTTAAGTAAGGGGAGGAGCTGGACTGAAAATAAACACTTATGAAATTCTTAAGTTGCAATTCATACGCGCGTTGAGCAGATTTAGAAAGCACTTGTTTCGGACAAAGCTAAGCTAAGGTTAATTCAGTCTCTAGGTTGGAAAGGCCTATGTTAAAAGTTTGGTACAGGGACAATTTCTGCCGCTTAAGAGGGCGAGGTACATAATTCAACGGTAAAAGCATTAATCTATAACTGTAGGTTTCTTGAAGCCAATTTGCGAAAATTAAACAATAGCAATCCAAGACAATAGTTTTAGCCAACGTTTTGAACAAAATTGTTTCCAGTGTTACAAACTTCTGAGGTACTATCTCTGACGCCGGAACCTCGTGCATTTTACTGCGGCGCAAGAGATCACGCGTAACGAATGAGTAATTTTGGATAAATATTTACTCATAAAGTTGGCAAATACCATTATCTAGGATTGACATTGAGTATTTTATCCATATTGGCTTCGAACAAAGCGTCGAAATAAATTTATGTTTTTAGTGTTTATCTACCACGCACTCTTAAGGGTTAGTATTGGTATGAGGTGTAACCTGAAAAATTACAAAGCAAAAATTGATTTGTTTTTGTAAATCAAAATTAAATCAAATTACTTCTCTCTTTTACTAGTTTAGAATAATTTAATTTTAATATGGTTTAGCATTTAATTGTAACCGTTAGCGAAAACAGCTCTAGTAGAGGCAGAATGTTTCCCTGTGCCAAACTCTCGCATATGAAAACACGTTTTCTTTCTAGCATGTAGTATAGTTAACTTTAACTCTGCACACCACTCATCAACCTGCGCCATCTTAAAAATGGCACTTAAAGTAGTTTCCGCAGTCATGTAAACATTTTCTGCTCTTCAATCTCATCTGCGCATTACCGTGTGAAAATGAAGAATTTACTTCATAGTACAAATTAATAGGGAAGTTACTAATTTTGCGTAATGCTACACAGTCAAAATTGTAGGGGTTAATAATTTAGCGGCTATTCGCCCATTAATATTGTTTCGGAATATTGGCAATAGCCAAAGTTGTAATGTCTCAAATAAGTAAGTAAATAGTATTTTTTTTGGACGTCAAGAGTATAATGACACATATTAAGCTTTGATAGCGTGCAAAAGTCAGAAACCTACCTATTGTAAAGGTTTTGATCCAACCTACCAAAGGTTATGCAATATAACCATCTCAAGAACAGAAAATTTTCAATAATTTTCATTAAATTCCCAGTAATATTCATTCCTTGTAAACAACATCAGTCGTACGTACGCTAATGTGTATACGCCATACGTAGGGACGGGAATTTTTGGTGAAATGATTTTTGCCCCATAAGCATGCTAAGTAGTATTCTTCACATTGGTGCAACTAAAAACTAAATCATTTTTTAAAGGTATACAAAAAAATATCAAGACTAAGAACAGTAACACGATGCAGAATTCTATTTAGGCGTTTTGCAAAACAATACACCGTTCATTCGCAAAATATAATTTTCCTTGATTTTGGCTTGCTTCCATTACAAAATTGGTGATATTTTGGGTGCAAAAATCTGAAAAACTATGAGGTTTATTATTAATGTAAAGATTATTTACGAATTATGATATATTTGTGACAAAACAATGTGAGGATTCGTCAATATGAAAATTATATAGTTTAAAAAATATTTTCAGAATCAGTGTACAGCTACCGGGCGTTGCTTTAAATGTGCCGTTGTGGTGCGCGATTCGTTCGCCTTGAGAACATAGCAGGCGCTTTAGATATTCACACTTCGTATTTTAAAACTTTTCCGTTCCTGCAGTCCCTCTCTCCTCGTCCACCACCTACCTCCCCCCAGACCCATCGTCTATCTCGGCGCAGCTGATTGGAAGCGGCGCTTACGTAGCAAATCACAGTTACGCTTCCATGGCGCAGACTTAGTGTTCCAGCATGAGAGAAGACCTGTCTGTCTGTCGGGTCTCATTAGGCACCCCGTAGCATGGACATGATTACGTTTTGCTGACACTGGTTCAAAAGTTCAAATGCAGACACTGCAATTGAGGTAAGATTCCTTTACATGTAGTGGAAGCAAATGAATATTGCCTAGGGACTGCGGCGACCGACCGAGTGGTCAAATGGTGAAACCACTCACCTCCTACAAATGTTATCCGGGTTCGGACCCCGGCTGAGTAGTGTCCTGGATTTTCGCATGTGGGAAATGGCTGGTCGGTGGGTTTTCTTGGGGATCTCGCGTATTCCTCGCCCTTCTCATTCCGGCGCCTCTCCATTGTAGGGCCCTGTCTCATGCCATTCTCCGTGGTAAGCAGTTACGAATGGGCTAACCGGTTGTGAATCTGCAATTCTGGGTGTGGTACCCTAGCCCTCGGGTATTCTCCTCATGTGAAATTTATTTATACTTAACTGAAGAGGGTAAATAACGTGATAAAAATATGGAAAACTTCCTGTGCAAGTAAGGGACTATTTCTCACACAGTTAAGTTGTATTACTTTTAAATAAAGTTAATAAAACGTGTACGATTTTTAGAAAAACTAATTTTATTTTCATCGCATATCGTCGTGTCCAGTGAAAACCTCTTATGTGTCGTAATTGCGCAATATGACATATTTTACGGCGATGAAACGTGCTTGCTTTGTTTTGTAAAGGGGTGAAACTTCCCATGCTTCCAAATTTTTACCACAGTTAAATCAAATAAAACGCCGCATACATGTAGCAGCATGTTAACTAAAATTGACTTATATCATATCTGAATGTATTCATCGTCAGATATTTAGTAAAGCTATTGGGAAATATTTCCTATGTGTCATTCTATACACTAAATAGGGCACATTGTCTTTAGTCTGACTTGCAGGTCTAAAACTATTTTAATTGTAAATAGTAGTTCACTAAAACGCCAACACGCATGACTGCTTGTGGGATCTCTGTACCAGTAAGTGTCTTTTTTTGAATTTCGTTTATAGCTGAACATATTGCATCTTTGTTAGTTTATATGGTCCTCGCATTGCAGTTTGTTTCATTGAAGTTCCTGTTCCCTAGAGGTTCAGTTCTTGCATTTGTGTTTGTACGCTAAATTGTCTATAATGGCATTTAATTTACTTTCATTTAGCTGTTATTTCGAAGTGTTTAAGAAGTAATGCAAATTGTCTTAGCAAGAAGAGTCTACAAACTACTTTAGAAGAATTCACAGCAGAAGAACCGCCAGACAAATATAAATAAAACTCTTTTCTTAAAATATAATATGTAAAATTTAATCATATTTAGTTAATATATTCGTTAAATCAAATGAAAAGCTACTCCAAAAAATACAATCAAGTTCACACGGACAGAGTTGGAACACTTCGAAGCTACATATCATTCTAGCACTAAACATACTGCAGTGACAATGCATATTCAGTGTGTTCTTGTGAATTTTTAATTTCTTGCCTTCCAGGCCTATTATGAAAAGGAAACTCACGTATACAAGGTTTCCCTACATACTATTTGAACTAGGTTAGCTTACAACATCTTATGTTTGGCATTGAGAAAATTCCAGAATATCTGTAAATGTGTTCATGTCATCCAAGCCACAAATAATTTCGTGACCAATTTACCATTCAACTTGCAATAAGCTAATTAAAATACTCGTAGAGGGTGTCTAGTTACTGAATCGGGACCAGATTTAGACAAGTGCTGTAAACGGCATTGCAAGCGCGAAGAAAATTACTGTAAAACATTTAATAAACAATAAGGAGCGATAGCATTCATGCTACTTTGGAACACGGTTTTTCTCCTCCTTTCAAGTATCCAATGTATTTCGTTGCCAGATTGTAACAGGCAAGGCTAAATAAACAATCAAAAATCTTGACTTTAGAGTATTTACGAATTTTGAAGTGTTTCAGACAATCGTTGCAGTCCAGAGATAAATAGTAAGTTGGCCTTGACAAACAGTATTTGGTTAATGGTAATGCTAATATTACTTGTGTTGTTCAAAGTGTCATGAACGACTAATCTGTCAGTTAAGTATAAATATTAACGTCATTGTGGTAATTGGTAAATGGTAATTTATTAGTCATTAAATAACATAACAGTTACAATAGACTTCGTCAAAATGATACAAGTAAAAATACAATCATGATATTATTATAGTCAATAGTATCTTATTTAGACAGTCAAATTACAACAGACATCAACATACATATGTATAAAACAAATAGGAATTATATAAAATATACAAAATAATATAAAATACAATCATTAATTAGTACAGTCATATTGTTATAGTCTTGTTTCCTAATGTATAAAACTCATTCAGTTCATAAAAAGGAATGCTAATAAGCCATTTATTAAGTTTTTACTTTAACTGTTTGAATGGTAATGAAATAGTTTCTTTTGAAAAGTTGTTATATATTTATAGCTGTATGCAAATAGTCCCTCTTATTAGTTGTATATTTGGTACATGGTACATCAATTAAGTGACTATATCTTGTAGCATACATGTGATAATTTCTTGTGTTAAATAAGAGTGGGTTACATTTAACAAATAAAACACATTCTAAAATATACATATTCACAACAGTTAAAACTATAATATCTGAGTTTAAATATGATTTTCGAATGGTGTATGTACGGATGTATTCATGTATGTACGTATGTATATATGTATGTATATAGTTTGGTATGTCGAAAATAACGTGGGGAATCACATACGTTTACTGATTTCAAACTTCATTCGTAGTTTTTAGTTGGATTGTAAGAATAAAAAATATAATGTATATGTAATTTTATTGAAATTTTCATAAAGAGTGTTTGCACAAAATACATTTAATTTTACAATCAGTACGTAAGAATTTGTCTGTTTTGTGTACGAAAAAATAATGTTTTTTTTTTTCCTTTTTACCTGTCAGTGTTTCAAAATTTGGAAGCCTGTGTCTATGTAATAATGTAAGGTGCACACAAGTATCATCCACGGATTGTCCTGTCTTGATTTTCGATAGTAAGCGAGGAAAAAATATTTTTCACAAAATGGCACTTATCCCCCTAAAGCGCACGTGTGTATTTGAACGGAATGACGAACGCACAGCGAGCGAGACGGACCTTCATCTGGGGGGCTTCAATTCCGCTGTATTGTAAGTCCTATATCCGAACATGACGTCACATGTTTTGCAGCGCCCCCCACCATGTTTCAGCCATTACTGTACGTCTCTTGGCGCCGTAATCTCGGGTAACAGTGCTCCGCTTCATCGTTGGATCCACTGTGATAGTTCGCAGCTGTGTGACCAGCTATCTCTCTCACATGGCTCTAGTCATGTATATTGTGTGTTTGTTACTGGCCTGGGGAAACATAAGAGCTGCTACAGGGAATGTTGGAAGAGGCAACACATGCCGCGATTTTCTGTTCCACCCTCTGTAGCAGTTCAACAAAATTAAAACGTTCTCACAGTTACAGGGAATCAACCTGTACTCTAACTCCGTTTCCAAGTTTCTCAAAAATAACAAGTACCAAACATTTATTATGTACTAGCTGTTACACGCGACTTCGTGCTTTCAGTTTAAAGTGATAATATGTTTAGTACGAGAAGAAGATAGAAGGCGTTTGTGTTTTAAATCTCTTTATTGAAGTGGATTTGGCTACGCAATAGTTTTTGTTTTTCCGTCTGGTGCGTAGATGAATAATTCAGAATGTTTTCCGACGCGTGCTAAATTACAGTGAATATTTTTTATTAATTATTAATAAATTTTAAACTTATATATACATATTTCAAAAATATTTAAATGATGACAAATTATGTTAACGGCTATTAATAAAAATTTCAAATATATATATAAAAAAAATACAAATTTTTAAAAATATTTTTCGTACCCCGTTCTTACCCATGTTCAGTTTCCCTCCTCCTCTATAGATTTTTTGTAAAAACTTTCGCAAGCACACGCACAACAACTAGCAAAAGTTCCATCGCAATCGAATGAATGATATAGGAACGCAAACGTTACAAACAGACACATACATACACAATATGAATAAACTGTGGATAAATAAACAATAAATAAATGTAAATAAATATATAATTTTAAAATTTTGGCTCATTTCCTTTTCTACCCGTATATATGTATACACACATATAATATGCATATATAGATGTATCTGTTATATATATATATATATATATATATATATATATATATATATTTGGGTAAAAAAGGGAATAAGGTAAACGGGTAAAATTTCACTTGAGACTAGGCTTCTCTCACAATGTTAAATTTTTTACTTTCATACTATCTGCAGTCACAAAAAAAATTGCGAAAGCTGGGATTACTTACTGTTTTATATTCACCTTGCGTTGTCATACATATATAACAGGCATATAATTACGTATTTAAGCTGCTATCAATTGGGCTATATTTTAAATTATTAATTACTTGAATAATTGTGTCTTACCTAATACATAACAATTTTAGTCGTCATGTCTAGGCTGCAGCGCAAGGTAAATATAAAATCATCGTATTAATACCTCAGAGAGGCGACATATTAATTTAAAGTGTTTCACGTGTTCTGATGTAAGTACGAAATGTGTCGCGTTAAAGCCGCTACTCTTTGTACTGAGCCATCGCAATGGACGCTTAAAGTAATTTTGTAACAGGACTACGTTGAGCGTAGCATATAAGAATGTAGCACCCAGGGATGTATCCCATTGTTTCACCAACAGTGATCACTGTGTAAAGTGCGGATGCTAACGTGACCAGCGGGTGGTTTATTCTACCACTGCGAAGTTGAGAAAATTCACATACTTCGTCAACATGAGGTCACAGATTGGAATTTTGTCACTGTCAACAAATAAATAATTAAATATAAATACATATAAATAAATAAATATATATGTAGGCTATGTGTGTGTATGTGTACCGGATGTTCACGAAAGTACGTTACAAATTTTTCGACATGATTCCTTATAAAAATGAGGAGAAATTATGAAAAGAAAATTTTTGGCTTGTGTATGCCTTATTAGAGGAATTCGCGATTGAAAATTGAGATTGAAAACCAATTTTCGTTCAGTTAACCAAAATTATAGAGAGTTAAATAATGAACTTCCGGGTGCGGTTTAGTAATAACAAGACCTGCAATCTGTGAAAAATTTTTTTCGAATACCTTTCAACTGCAGGTTATAATGGGGTTGGCCATTGAATTTTTGTCTACTAACAAACACAGCTTGTAGCAGGAGGTCCCAATGAATAACAAGAAGTTACCAGCATAACTGATAAGCCTACTTTCCTCAAAGTGGAGCAAATTAACCCTGAAAGTTTAAATCGTTTACGTACATCTAGTAATTTTAAACAGTATTATTAATTTATGCATATGATAAACTAAATATACAAAATATTAGTCAGCTTACTGAAACGCATATCCAGTTCAATAAAATTGGAGAAAAATTTTTGTGAGCTGTCTTTTCATCATAAAGATAACAACGGCCATCATTTTTAAAATATTACCAAAGGAAGACCGAAACACACAAAAATTGCAGTCAACTAAGTAGAATATGCGAGCCAAGATTAATGAACTGCGGAAAAATCATTATGCTAAAATACAAAAATGGACGCCATTATAACAATTTGATCACATGAATAAAGAAATACACAAAATTCAAGTCAGTAGGCTGAGTAGTATATGTGTAATAAGTTTAATAAAATTCAGTCAAAATATATGTATTTCCATAGATACGTGAAATTACCCTAACTATAAACAGATTACTACTGTTTAGAAAATATTAACATAAAGTGAACGAAAAACGCAGCCTAAAGTCAAGTCAAATTTCCAAGATGTGTATGAGACCCGAGATTATTAAAAATCGGAGGAAAAATTTCTCAGTTATGTCAAACCAAAAATAATGATCTCATTTATTTATACATAAACAGAGGATGAATTAAATATACAAATGTAAATTTAGATTATTAATTTGTATATGTATACTAAATTTGATGCCATTCAGAAAAACATTTCCTAAAATATGTAATACTATACATAAAACATACAAACGGCTGCTAATTCAAAAATATGAATATAGAATGAACGAAATACATCATGCTTAAAATATAAAAATGGCCACTGTTTTTAAAATATGAAAACAGGATAAATGAAATCCTCAAAATAAAAGTAAGCTTTGCATGCAGTATACGTGTATCAAGTTTGGTGAAATTCTGAAAAATTTTCCGTGAGCTATGTAAAGCTATGCTAAAATTATAAAAATGGCCGCCATTTTAAAAATATTAACATAGGTTGAACGAAATCCACGAAAGTAAAGTCAGTTAAAAATGACCACAATTTTGAAAATATGTACACATGATGAACTAAATTCACAAGAGTAAAGTCAGCTTTGCATGTACACTGTTAAAAATTTCCGTAAATTCACGGAAATATTTACAGAAAAGTTCTGTAATTTTACGGAAGTAGCTTCCGTAATATTTTGTTTATGGAAATTTGTACGTATTGCCAGTTTACGGATGTTTGACCGTAACTTTCCATAAATTCATGAAAATATGTTTCTACAATTTTAAAGCGTATTTTACTGTGTTTTTTTTAAAGTGGTATTAATAATCACTATGAATCCTGGATGTCAAATAAAAAATTTGTCTCTTATAAAGTTGATATCTTACCACTGCATGGAACTCACATACTCATAAATTGCCATTGTTGTTCAATGGTTAGAGCTTCTGCCTGGCAACTATAAGGTCGTGGGTTCGAATTCCAGCAACTTCGAAACATTTTTCAGGTTATTAAGAAATATGTCAGAATCTCGATAGCGCATAGTATTTCTGGAAAATGGAGTTCTAGTAGATTACACAAATTTAAATTTTTTTTGCGGAAAACGGATTGTCCGTTATTTTACGGAGGGTTCCGTTATCAATAAAAACTGAGTGTCCGTTACTTTACGAAGATTTCTGGATAATTTTTTGCCAGTACTTTCTAACAGTGTAGTCAGAAACTTAATATGCCTAAAATACATTAGAAACTTTATACAGCATATTAAAGACTAAAGATCTTATAATCTATTAGGACTGGTAGACGAACCCATAACCCTATCACTTTACGGAGGAATAACGACAAATAAAAAAAAATATGGTGCACGCTCCTTTAGTTTAAATATAATTTTCCAAAAATTTACAGAGTTTTAAGTTGCTATGAATATGCCACAGTAGGCTCTTTTACCAAGTTTATATTAACTCGCTTCCTTGCCGGTTTGTTTGTCTGTTCGGTACAAATATTGTTTGTTATAAATCGATTGCAAAGTTTAACACATACAGGACTTGAAGAATGTAATTATTTAAATAAACAATTATAAACCATGTTTCAAAAACGGAATAAAAAGTAAAAACAAATTATCATATCCCATGAAGATTTACAAACTAATACACCTGCCTGAACTCATATAGAATGTCCTGAAAATTTGTGCTTGTAAGATTAAAAAATCTAAAACAAAAAATGTAGTTAATGCATGGACTGTTCACTTCAGTCACTAAAAATGTCATTACTCTACAAATTATATGAATTGTTAGGTGAGTTTTCTCGACAATATCTTCTCTCTTACACTCCTTTCTACCGTCTATTGTATGCGCCTCGCGTTTATCGTTTTAAATCTTACAAATATTTTCATAGAATATATAATTTTATATTTTTTAGTCAGTTTTTCAAACGGGATGTGTTAATATATATATTTTTAATTCAATAATTATAAACATTCAAAACAGAAGGACGCCGTAAAACACCATTCGCATTCGGACATCATTACATGCTTAAATACAATTCGAAGCAATTAAATTCGAAAATGTTCGACGTCTGTAAAATGACAACTATGCGACCGCACACTGTTTTTGCGGTGAGGGTGGACGGCACCCGTAATTGATTGGTTTTTGAATATGATGGAGGAGATTTGAAGCACTAATGTTTCGTGTCATCAGAACGCTCTTGAAACGGTTTAGTGGCTGAGGCTATTTTCGATTTTAAGTCATTACATGACACGTGAGAGTCAACAAACGTATCTGCTGTTTGCATTCACAATTTTAAATAAAATTTAATGTTCTGGCTCAAGAACATCTGGGAGAAGCTACTGCAGAAAATGATATGAAGTAACTCTGAATTCATACGAGTGGCATTCAGATGTACTCTAATCAATAAATGTTTACTTATAGCAAAACTATCACCACAATAAAATGAAGTCACAACCGCGCCTTTTTTTTTTTTTTTTTACAAAGGAGACTGTGAAATGGTTAGTAGGGGCTGAAATCTCACGCATTTCCGTAAATGCAACGCAATCAAACTTATCAATTCCATTTGATGTGTTTTAAATTTCCTGTAAATTAGATAATCATACAATAATTTCACATGATGACGCTGACGCTGACTGACCAATAATTTTGCTCAACAGTTGTGTGTATTGCCCGGCAAGTAATAAATTCCATAAGGATGTGTTCATGAAAGCATGTTACAAACTTTACAAGATAATACTTGTAAAAAAAGGTAAAGTTTTGTAATGCAATTTTTTTGGCTGGCGTCAATCTAAAGGAAAAAATTCGCGATCGACAATTGACATTGAAAACCAATACTTGGTAAAAATAACCACATTTATGGAGAAATAATTAATGACGTTCCGGGTGCATATTTAATAATATTAAGATCTGCATCTGTGTAAAAAATATTTCCGAAGACCTTTCAACTTAATTAAATTCTGTGTGTGTTCGAAACACATATGTATCACGTGTTGCCTACCTGTAAGGTTCCACATTTTCTACGTCCATTTTCTCGCAAACGGTTCACTCGAGGATATTGCGACAAGACGGCCTTTTTAGCCTACTTTCCGAGGGAAAAAGTAGGCTTGAGATCATATTTCTGTCTGTGTGTGTGTAGGTTTGTACATGTGTGTGTGTGTGTGTCTAAAAACATTTGAACCAATGGATCGAACTTCATCAAACTTCGTTCACATAAAGTACTAAGTAACTTGACTTGAGTTTTATATATTTCGTTTACGCCCTTTTCATGTTTTCAAAATGGTGGCCATTTTACTTTTATCGATCAAGCTAGATATCTAAGGAAACATATTTGAGAATTTCAGCAAACTTGATACCACGTAAAAAATGTGCCAAGTACACTACCTCACAGGTGGCGTGAAAACGTGTGCATATTGTGGAGAACACTTGTTTTTAAACTTTTTGAATCGTTATATCTAAAAAATGGTAATTAATAGGAAAAAAGGTGTCAGAGCCATTTTGATAGATAATTGAATGCTCTACAATTCTTGTCTGACCTAACATAACATAACCTAACATATTTCTTTTGTGATAAAACTTACCGTTTGACATAAAAAAAATATCAATTTTTGCGAACTATGACCTTCAAGAAAATTTTTTCAGTTGTGGGGTCGATCGGGACAATGGTGTTATGAATATTCGTACAAATTTTCAGCTCTATGCGAATTATTGTGACCTTATCCCTACGTTTTGAGCTAACTTGACCGGATTATTATAGGGATAAGGTTTTCTCATTGTATAATGGTATTGCTTGGCTATCGCAGTTTATGCAACGTCTATTGTTCTGAGTAACGTGGCGTTATGTCAGTGCAACAGTGATTTCTCTCCCCTTTCCTAAACCCCGTGCAGTGGAGGCCCTATATAGGGCATTGAAACCAGTCAAACTGTGTCTGTCTCTTTATGGTCACCTAGCCACCTCGCCTTGCCAGGGGGAGCGACTCAGGTTCGAGTTCCTAGACGCACCGCTCGCCGCTAGTCGAATACAGCCTCATGAGCAAGATGGGAACGTCAACTCAAGTTAGGCTTATACAGCACATTTAAACAATTTCTTTAGTTCAACGTAGCTTATCTACTTTAACTGTTAACAACTGCTCCCCTCCGAATCAAGAACTATTTAGTCTTTGTGTTTAACCTATGTATAAACTTGTAAAACTATTATTATTCAGTTATTCCTACAATTCTCCTCTGTAATGAAATCCTTGTGGTTTACAACACTATGATCAGCCGCAAGGAACAACAGCTTGTGCTTCCAGGCGATAACGAGTATACACTAATAAAGGCACTGTACGTGTGACAACTTGATAACGTTGGAAATGATAACATATCTCTCGTGTCGAGCGAAAGAAATACTTTACGATGTATTCAAATAAAACTTGCGTAGGCAACAATCCCATCTAACAACGCGCATGCTTGTGTTATACCGACTGATATGGCACTACTGTACAGTACTTTGGACGTGAACTCGCTAGACGCCATTAAGTCAGAAGTTAAATTGAAAAACAAAGTGCAATGTTCACAATAATTATAATAGGAGAACAAGAAACATTCGCTATTCACTTAGGGACAAGGTATAATCTAAGCGTCAGTCACATTGCGTTGCAATAGTGCGTATAGGCAGCTCTATTGGCAGCGTGTATTTTTTCAGACATGTCTCTCACTTGACTGCACCATTCAGAATAATGCAATTGAGACACCATACGTCTGCGATTTGCCAGTAGAACCCCAACACAAGTGAGAGTTAAACAATTGAATCACCAACCAGGAAACTGAGCTGCAGATGTGCACACGTTTTGAAATCAATCGGTGCAAAAATGTTTCATGTCTCTGCTTGTTATACATAATGTGCAACTCAATATTTTTTTAATTTTACAGATTTATGCTACTAAATACTAAATGTATTATTATTTACACAGTGTAGTCGTAGTGCGTGTTTAAATAAACGCATTGGCAATATCACTTTTAATGAGTTTGTGTTCACGACATGTCTCAATGACACACCAGACGTCCGACTTGAGCGCTTCGAGTATATTATCAACTGCGAAGGGATTTTCGAATCAGTCGCCTACGGGCCGTGTTGAAGGTAGGGTTAGATAGATTACTTACCCCTCTGGGCGACACCAGCGCCAGTCGCGTAGTGCAACCCGAGGTCAACCCTGGAACTTGGTGGTCGCAGGCCTGCCTTGGCAGCTCAGAGCCTAGTAATGCTCGCTCCACAGCTCTTCGCCGGGCGGCCGTATATGGTGGCGGGTCCTGTAGGTGCTCGATGGATATTAACTAAGAATTCAATACGATAAAAGCTATAGGACTAAAATGGTTCAAAATTGCATGTTTTAGGATATATTGACACCAAATATTGCCTGTAGTTTGAATAACGAAACAAATCTGCCAGTTAGCTATGAGGTTACTGTGACGTCAATGCGCTACAAATGACGGTCATGACGCGAATTCCAAATAGAAGGTATTGCTTTGTTTTGCGCATCGCGAACGCGTCAAAATGACAAACGGAATGTAATTTAGTTACCCAAGTGTTCGTGAAACAGTTGATTTTCGTTTGTTATTATAACTCGTAAGAATATACCAGTACTGGATTCAAATAGCATGACACGCGATGAAGAGGGTGCAGTGCGACGGTAAAAATTCTCGTTACTGCGAACACTCGTTCTTCTGCCGCACGATAAGTGCTTTAAAAATATCAGGCGTAAATGTAAATAGTTCCTTGCCACTACATACTAACTTCTTGTATGACAGTCATATATGTTTGCAATACTGTATTTGGAATTTTTCCCCGTTTTTTTTTCTAATATATTTTAAATACCCACTGGCATTCTGAAATGTGAAAATAAAAACACTATTACACGTTTGCTTAAAAAAGTAATAATTTGCTTATAATTACAAACAAAAATCTTTCATAGAATAAATACATGCAATTTACTACAAACTCGCTAGTTTCACCAACATTTAGGCACAAATTTAAATTCCGTTTTACAGCTTTGCCACAGAAATATTATTCGCAATTCGCGTTGCGTCCGCCGTATTTCTCGCACTGACGTCACAGAAGCCTCGAAACTGATTGGCTGACAAGTTTTATTATTCGCATCGCGCTGTCGCGTCGCATCCGTCGCGCTATTATGATTCCAGCATAATATATGCTACAGATAGTAACACACAGCTGGTAGATAAATTAGTGAAAGAAGTAGAGGCAAAATCGTAGAAATATTATAGATACAACCATACAAACTGTACTAACAAAACAGTACAAATTGCACAGACCAAATAAAAGCAAATAATAAAGAAAATAATCTTACGAAAACTGTCTCCAGTGAATGCACAACGCGATTATCCGCGATAACTACGACCTGTGAAGCACTCGTATTTACGCCGTGTCCACAGTTGTTATATTTCTGGCGCTCGCCAGCGGAATCTTCACACGCGGACCGCGGCGTTAAAAGCTTCGTGCGAAGATCGATGACGATCCATCTGGCTCTTGTAATGACATTTTAGATGCTTTCAAGAGGCTGAATGGGTCGAAGCAGAAGGGAAAGGGAACGAAACGGGGACGGGGAGTAAATGACGAGAAAATAGTAGTATTAGTCCAGCGTGTCGTTGGAAAACATCTTCCGAAATTGCAGATGCGGGTATTAATGTGATCATACACTACTTGACGAGGATTCAATGTGTCGCTGCTCAAGAAAAGTGAACAGTAGAGAAGAAATGAGAGCAGTTGCCGTACCAGGTTTTAGTGTGAGGCGCTTACGGCGAATTTGACCGGCTCATCTAGCGCAAGACACTGAAACGGCGTACAGTGATAGCGTAGATCACTCGCCTGACTGACACTTTCAGTGGTGAGCCCATATTTTTATTGGTTAAAAGTGTTAAAGCAAAATCCATTGTATGTTTCTAGGGTAGTTTCAAACGAATCAGGTGAGTACTTTTTAGTTTTTATTTTTTTATAATTTTTTTTTAGATACAAAAGGTTTAAAAATCTGGATTTAACCATTTTGAAGGACTCCGAAATAATTTTCCTATTTGACTTGAAGCTTTGTAAGTATCTTTCCGTCTTCATCTGAAGTGTATTTTCTTTTCGTACATTGATACAACGGGTACACGTGGAATAGTTTCGTAAAAATTGTATTTACGAACACACTACAACAAATTTTAAGCGCGTGGTAGGCGGCACACTTAAGGAAGATTTTGATGGGAACCTATCCAAGGTAAATATATAGATGACTTTGATAGCCCTTCCAAACATCTATAATCACCAAAAAACATTTTTAACTATGATCTCATATTACAACTGTAGCAGTGAAGTGTGTGTTTATTAATATTGTTACAAAACGGGCTGTATCAAAATTCCAACCGCAAACTTTGGCGACAGGTTACTCAGGAAAAATGAAGCTGAAAACATAATACGACCAATGCTCTAATATGATTCTTAAGAGCAGTACCCGTTGTTGAAGTTGGACATGAAGCCGTCAATTATGACAACGCAGAACATATGAGGGGCTTAGGTTTATAGTGGCGCAAGTCATTAAGAATAGTTATCTCGTAAATCATTATTTGTAATCACACGAAAAATGCAGTATATTCTTGATATATTCAAATGGAATTAAGAAACACATGTTACTTTGAAAAATGTGTATAATATGAATAAAATGTCAGTACCAAATATTTGTGACTTACACCACTGTGAATCTCAGCCGCTCATATTCAAGTGAACTGGTGTCGTCGGTATTTTTAATATTTATGTGTTCGACAGCTTGTTTGGGTTCCCTAAGTATTTCAGCAATGGGAATATCACACAGATTGCTGTAGCCACATTAGCTATTGCTAGAGTCACGTTTATTTCGCGTATTCATCTAGTAGCAGCCTAAACTTCTCAGTCATATACACGAACTGGGCATTGTCGATTGTTGTGGCTTCTGTGCATGAGGGTACCACGTGATATCACCACGAGTTATTTCCTTATTTAGTACTGGTTTGCAGTCGGCAAATGTGTATCAAAACAACTGTTGTCCGATCACAGTGATGACAGCGAAGTATGCGTTGTTGACGTTCAACCTGATCTATAATCAATACGAGAAATAATCGTGCCTCTAGCTATTATTTTAAGAGTCTATCTGCCACCATGTACTATTTGGTGTTGTGCTCGTCGTCTGCCAGGTTCTCTAAATTATTTTGACATTTCAAATTCGAATTCCTTAACAACGGTAAGGGTATTTGCTAGCAGAAACATTTCTATGTAACACAAAACAATAATGTCAACTATTTCCTTTTATACGTTACTATTAATATTAAGAAGATTTAAAAAAAGATCATTTTATAATTAAGTTACAATATCAGTTATATTTTCGTATCTCTTGTCAAAAAAATTCTTTCTCAAAACAAATACTACAAATAACTGCACCTTTAAAATTAAACTGAAAAACGACATTAATTTACTTTACAAACTTATGAGATTATGGACACGGATTTATTGTGCAATTTATGATAGTTAATAAATTGTTGCCCACAGTTACTGTATAATTCCTCACGTGATTTATTGTGATTTAGAGAATTACCCATTCTCATACATCATTTACTTGTACTTCACGAGGAATGACAAAATACATGTAAATTGTATTGTAAAAACCTAAAACAGCTTTTTCAAATATTATTCAACTGAAAAAAAAAATGAAATTTTATCATCATGGTAAATATAAATTAATCTGGAATCATAAGCGATGAACTTTAGGATGCGTTACACTGTTTTAATTATCGGTTAGCTTAACTTATACAAAAACAATTTGAAAATTGGGATCACTTTTAAAAACGTTTCCTCTCACTCAGCAAATTATTGTAATTTTTTCTACGTCATATTATATACATAGTGTTCAATGATAGCGCAGCAAAATCATTAATTGACTAGCTTCAATTAATCACCTTTGAAACTTTAACAATCTCAGTAAAGAGTACTGTCGATGTTTAAAACAGAAAATTTTTAAATATTTTTACATGACAAGTGAAGTGAGAAACAATGTGTTAAAATTACTTACGTAAGTTAACTAAACTATTAAATTATGACTTTTACAAGTTATAGACTATGAGAATCAATTATTTCTCCATAAATAAATGACGGAAATTAATACATTAACGTAATGTGTAATGCATTTTAAATGCATGTGACATATTCAGCTATGTTAGTTAAAGTTTACTTATTTTATGTATCTAAGGCTCTCCTAGAATTTTTAACGATATATGCCATGTTGGTACATAGTGCCTCAAATATAATTCGTGTTGGGGATGTTCATTTCAGATATAAATATTTCAAAGGAAAATGTGGCTGTCTTTACAGTTTTTAGATGTTAACTATCGCGTGATTTTTACCTCAGTTTTTTTTTTCAGGAAGATAATCGTGGTCTGAGAGGGCGAGATCCCGCTGTGTCCTGACATGGCGTGAAGTGCTTCTGGCTGTAAATCACATCTTCTGTCGTGCTTTCAATTTGTCGCCTGGCGTCATTTTCATTCGCCAGCTGTGATTGTCTTCCATCCTCATCCCACACCTTCTTTATTCTCTCGTACCTATGTTTTACACCCGTCTTCCTCGCCTCTCGCAGTCGGCTTTAAAATTACTCCCTTCTTCACAGTCCATTATCTGAAACGACAATTCTGTCTTTCTCTCTCTCTCTCTCGCTGCCTCGCTCACTTTCTCTACACAGGAATTCCTCACGACGACGTACCGCTTGATTAGCCGGCATAAAAAAAAATTGAACTGTAGGCTACACATATACACGGGAGAATCCATACCATACTATTGACTTCGCTTTAAGAACCTTAGATACCGTTCAGCTCATTATTTCATATTTTTGTAGAATTCTGGACAATAAGTAAATCTGTAAGCAGTACAATTTTTTATAAAGGAAAACTTTTTTGTTTGAATATTTTTTGTATAATAATCAGTTATTAAAGTCACGATTTCGACGTTTTCGTGTAGACATTATAAGTAAATCTAAACAACTTAACCGAACTGAAACTTGGGTGACAACGAAATACTACTCTCCAAAGTTTTAAGGCATAATTGCAATTTATTACAACTAAACACACATAGAGTTTGCTAAACTTTAAATACATTTTGGTATTTAAGGAAAGGCGAAATGACTTTTCGTGCAGAAACAATAGACATGTCTTCGATTTGCCAATGCCGCTGAAATTTTACCTACAAAGTTTAATAATGATTTTTTTTTGTTTTTCTTAAAACTTCTGCATAAAAACGTCGAAATTAAAACTTTGCTATATAAATACACAAAAAAATGTAACAATTTAATTTTTTGCTCTGTGAAAATTGTAATATTTACAGTGTTTATTGAATGACGAGAATTCCACATAAATATAAACTAATAAGCTGGAAGGTACCTTGCATCCTGTCACTGACATCCATCTATTAATTGTGAACTTTCTAGAGCCTTTTACGACTTTTCTCACAGACGAGAATGCGCTCGCAAAACAGTGCTACAAACAATAACGAACCGCGTTCGGTTTTTGTAGTGTATCTATGAGGTTTACAGAACACGGCCACTGCATTCGTGGTCTCAGAGTTATCGCAACATTATTTTTCACCCTTTTTACGAACGTTTTACAATAATAACACCGTCTTATTAACGAAGCGCAGAAATTATGTACTGAGAGTCTCTTCTTGTAATTTATTACATTCTTGTTATAAATTAATGAACAGTTAATGTGTCAACGATCAATTCCTTTAAGAAAAACTGTTATTCTTAATTTTGTATCTTAGGTTAAAAAAATTAATAAATGAAAATCTGTTTACAGATTTATATATATGCTTATCATAGACATATGAATAATTTTAAAAATAAAAATCAAGAAAGTAGTGATACAGATTTCGTTTTGTTGTTTAATTTTGTAGGTAAGATAGAACAATGCAATAAAACATTTTTGTGTGTATACGAAGGTTGATGTGGTGGTTGAAATGAAAAGACGTGTGCATCTAAAGTTACAGTCGTTCAATAGGATAAATAAATTTATTTATAGCAAGCCCACACATTCCAGTTGTGTCCGACGCACTTACAATCATTTATTGCAGTTGTAATGTTCATAAGAATTATTGTCTGGTGTTGTTTGGAATATTGCGATTGTGGTGATCAAGTTACAAGCTCTTTATTAAAGTTGGGACGAATGGAGAGTAAAATGAGCAATATTATTTTCTTAATTTCAACACAAATTGAAATATTAAAACAAGTTACGTTATTCAGGGGACATTAAAACTTATTAAACAAATCCTAAGTTTTCCAGAAACAATCTACTCAGAACGAATTTTAATTATGATCGTGTGGTGACTCAGATGTAGGCGCGAATCTTTCTTTACAAATAATTTAATCCTAGCAAATATAAGAGTATTTAGTTTATAAACATTTCCTTTTTAACACATCTAACTGTAATATCATGAACTTAGTCAAAACATTGTACTTTTCGTAATTTTTATTTGTTTAACTTAATGTTCCTTTCATATTTTCAAAACCTTGCAATGTTGAAAGTTATAAAAAGTTTAATGCAGTGTTGGCGTCATAGCATTGAAACATTGATGACTGATATTTCCTCAGTAAAATTAAGTTAATAGTTGTAAAAACACAGGCATAAATTGTAAAACAGCCAAAGGACTGAATTTGAACGTTGTAAGATAAATGGATAAATGAGTACATACATAAGTAAATCATAAGTACCACGAGATTGTGGCGAAAATATTTTTGCACCATTTGTTATCAAATCCTTAAGTGCACATCTGCAGCTCTGCTCCATGGCCAGTTATTGGATGTTTTAACTCTCACTTATTCTTTTGTTTCTACTGTCAAATGACAGACGCGCGGTGACACAATAACCTTATTCTGATTAGTGCAGTCAATTGAGGAATATGTCCTAGTAAAGACACGCTGCCAATAACCATGAAGTAGAGCTGCAGATGTGCATGCAAGGCATTGAAACAACACGATGTCAACATATTTTCGCGACTTAGTCGTGGTCCTAGCAATCATACTAAGTGGTCGGCAAGCTCCTAATAGAGCGGGGTCGTTGTTAGAGCAGTGCTTGGAGCGATCGCCTCTCATCAATGCTATGCGTGCTCGATACCTGGAGGAGTCAATCTGAATATTCGCATATGGCTAACATGTCGGACGACCCACGGGTTCAACAATCCCGGTCTAGCTCCACACTCTAAACTTTTATCAGTGAGTAAAAATGAGCAACCGAAGTTAGTGAAACAATGCTGATTGTTTCAGTGACTAAATACAACTGATTTAAAATGGATCTTTACTTATTCTTCTGCCTGTTAAGTAATTTTAAGTGACTTATACAGGTTCGCCAGTCAGGAACAGACTGTTAACTGGAATTTTAGTGATTAACATTTCACTGATTGTAACAAAATTATTCGGATTTAGAGATCACATCAACCCTCGTTTTGCACTCACAAGAGTTAATCACTATTCAATTAAAACCTTTTTAACAAAGTTTTTTAATTAATTTGTATTTTATACTAAATATAGAAACGATTCGGGGTGATCTTATTGTATTTTTACTAGTTACTGTTCAACGTACAATACGTATATGCATTAATGAGCTTGTAAAGTGTTTCAATTAAGAAGATGAGGGGTGTTTAACATGACGCAATTGCAGGATTCGCTACTGTAGGTTTCAAAAATTTTTTGTTTCATTTTTTCGTTAATAATAGCATAAAGAAAATTAAATGAATGTACATAAAATTGTGAAAAAGATAAAAATGCTGTAAAGGGAATGTAATTATGTAAACCTTATAACGAATTATCAAGCAGCAATGACATTTAATTTTACAGTATTTGCTTGTGTACAGTTATGTCCCATTCATGAGACGTTCTGAGATCTTTGAAACCTATTACTACGAAAACCGTCATTAACTTTACAAACAATAAAAAATACGCTAGATAAAGTTATAACATGCCAACCATAACTGCGTTGATTTAAACCGTTTGTTGCTTTCGAAACTTTTTACTTACGTTTTGAAGGCGTTATTGAACATCACTATTAAATTAAATTTGCATCTTTAAAACTTCTACACGTACTCTACAGGTAAACAATTGTATATTTAACAGCTGGACATTTAATAAAACTGGAAATGAAATCGAAAAGGTGAAAAATGTTTGACCAGTTGACAAGCAATGTTTGACGAGAAACTTCACAACGAAGAAAAGAAAATTCCTCGTCGTACGAGGCAAATTTTTTAAAAATACTCTTTGATAAAACTCACTCAGTTATATTAACTTTCTTTTTTCATGAAGAAACGAAACGTCGAATGTCAGCATGGTATTCACACTCAAAAGAAATTTATTAGGAATATTTTTGTTCATAGTAGTAAAAATTATATTTGCAGAAGCAGATAAAACCCTAAAAGTTTTTAATAAAGGATTTACAACTTTATCATCAGTTTGCTGTGCTAGTTATGAGATATTTAACATTAATTTAAGTTAAAAATGTTATTTCATGTACTGAATAAAACTCTTTAACACTGAATGACAGACAATGCACAGCTTAAACCGGTATGTCTAGACGCATGAAATGTTTCACAGCAGTTCCGTACATAATGTTAAGTGGGCACTACGAAAAGATCTTTGAAAATTCATCGCTAAGGAGGTTAAATAGGGAATAAAAGTTTGTATGGAACTCCGCCCATTTTAAGTCGTTTTGTTTGTTCGTCTTCTATGCGTTCCCATACCATTCATCCGATCGTTCTGAAACTTTGGACAGTTGTTGTGCATACGGCCGCGAATGATTCTGCGAGAAAAAAAATTGGGCTGAGGAGTGGAAGTGGCAGAACGTTGTACTTAAAGAATTTAGTGGAAATTCTTTGGTGAATTGTGGTACGCACGCCCACGACTTTTTTGCAAAAAAAAAAGACGACTTGTAGGGGGCATAACGGGGTACAGGGGCAGAACACGGTACCCAACAAAATTAGTGAAAACATGTTATTTTCAAAGTTTTTCTAAAACAGTCATTAATGACCCTAACATCATTTTGCACACCACTTAGAACTTTCCAAACTTTTTTTGTTTCAGAAATACTATCGCATTGATATGAAAACTCCGCAAACGAAGTCGCGTGGTACTACATAATAGTATTTAACTGCGTCATACGTATAACATAACAGTTATGATGATACATAACTACTTTTTTTTAATGAAGGTTGCTTATAAACTCAGTGATCAAACTCAACATGGAATACATGCTACTTATTTTACATGGTATGCAATATCACAGTGACTAAGACAATGCATTTCAACAGTCTAGATATGCATAGGGTATATCACCAATCTCAAATTCATTTTTATTGAGAATAACAACGAAGAAGTTTGCTGATAATAGCAGCCTGTGTCACGATGGTTTCATGGTCAAGTACAATCTTCCAACAAATTGAAGGCTGTTATCAAATAATTAGGTAGCTCCGCTTTTACTTGGTTTCGAGTTAGGAAGTTCCACTGTGTAGAGAAATAAGTGGTCTATCGTTTGCACAAATATGGAAAGGTTCTACCTGCAGAAATATTCAGGACACTTCTTGAGACGTCGTTTTCTTCCTCCAAGATGTCAGTTCAATGTATAGTGCACACGTGACAGTACTGCATTGCTGTTAGCTATTTTACAGAAAAGTCTGATTGGAAGAAGCAGTTATTTATGACAATGATAGCGTTAGTATATAGTTCTGAACGCTGAAAGAAAAGTATTGTTGTAGGAGCCGTACTTCTGTTTAAATAATATAACGACAGCAGTCCAGTTTAACTGTCTGAACTATCGAGATAGTTCTTACAGCAATCTGTTGTGTAGAATTAACAGTGTTTTTTGTAGAAAGAGCAAATTTTTTGTACATAACATTTTGTTACTTCTACAGGTAATGTTGTCGTAGGAACAATACAGATATTACCATCAGCTGAAATAAATATGATTTATAGTGAACTTGTAGGCTACCAAACAATGCCTCATAATATAACGCCCGAGCGAGCAGACACTCATAGCATTTTCAAGATGGCGACTGAGAGGGTAGCACTGAGCACGTGTCCCACAGGTTGGCACCTGTATATTTTTTACTTGTACCGTTGCCTACGCTATACTACAGGCCGGGACACGTGCTTTGAGAATTGTTCCTAATGGCCATGCGATATTACACAGTACTAGATTCCGTACTAGCCTGTACAAGGTCTGCCATACCAGATGCTATACCGGCCAGTACGGCAGACATATTGTTTTTTTCCGCCTGGCTTGGCTGTTTTCATACCAGGTTTCGTAATAGAACCGGTGCTATTTTCTGTCCAAGGTCCTGTACCGGCTTTCGTAACAGACCAAGCTGCAGCATCGCAGCGTGGAGCGCTCCATGCGACAATTGCATGAAACATAACAAGGAAGCCAAAAGTGTGACGTCATCACCGTGCAAAATAGAGTACATGGCGTTGAAAAAAAACGAACCGCTTTAAAACAAAATATATTCTAATTCCACGTGACTCGTGTTTATTTTAAGAAGTTTTTCAACTTATTATTAAAACTTGAAATGATACCAGTGCAACAAAAATTATTTCAGAAGTAAGTAAAACTTTAGTTAGTTATTATATAACCCTTTCTATGTATGGATGTGTTTGTGTAGTGGTTAGAGCGCCTGTCATAGGAAATAACGTATTTTCACTGCGTAGGTTCAAAACTCAGAGGTATTTATTTATTACTTTTTATTTTATTAGCTTTGAGTGCAAATTGTATATTTTTCTTTAATAAATAAATGTATTGTATGAATAACTAGCATTACGCCCGCGGTTTTAGTCGCGTGTATTACTCAGAGCAGATACCTCATTGTACACCAGATAGGTAGTTCATTCATCAAGTGTAAGAATGACAAAGCTGCTAGTCGAGTTAACTCTGCAGCAGGATAAGTAGCTATAGCTGTCCACGCGAAAAGCAGTCTTAGGTTTGTCCCTGCCACTAACAGCGACTTCGCCTGGGCCTTATTTATAGTCACAGCAATGTTGACGTTGTGGGGTAATTACAGACTACTAAATGTAAGAGGTTAATCGAATGAAATACGTACTTTACGTGATATTAAGACTTATTTCCGTCGAGTACAACCATTGTTTATGGTGCGCTCAATAACATATTTGTTTTTCAAAACCTTCACTTGAAGTTAAGTGGCATTAAAGAATTTTGGCGTGATAGTGTTTGGCTGAAATATAAACGTATTTGTTCCCCAACCTGGAGGTTAGTGAGATGGTATATGTGGGCTGATACTATTAAGAAACTTCAGTAGAGAGTGGACTGCATAATCCATTTTCATCACTTTTGAACGACTTCATCCAAATTACACTAATTTCATCTGCCTTGTAGTTTTTTTTGTGTCAAACGTACACGTTTGCACAGCCTTAAAAATGAATTTCAGCCCAGAACCCTCCGAACAATAAATCGGAGCTACAAACAACTGCGCCACATAACGTCGAAATTATTCAAGAAAACTACATTTTTTAAAAATTAAATATTAATTTCCTGGGCTCATAGAGGTTGTACAACACCGCGTCTCGATAGAGCTGTAGAACGAAACTCCTGTATAATTTATTTCTCGCTGGTCGTACTTGCTTTTCGGATCGTCTGATTGAACGTTCACAAATAAAGTTTTCTATTTAATTAATATATCTAATAAAATAAAACAAATTGCATTATTTTTTAGGTACTTACGTAAACATCATTCTGACGAGAATACCACGTCAATATCTCACTAGTTAGATAAGTAACATCACCTGATATAAAACAAATTTTATGCCATTTTAACCCCTATTTGTGTCGAATTTTGAAAAACTTAATTTCACCTCTTAAATATTTGTACAAATATCCAAGTAAAGTGAAAATCACGAGAATAGCTCATTCAGACAAAGTAAAATCGATCATTCATTAAAAATCACATATCACTCCTGTACAATACTGAAAGTTCGAATTTTGGAAAATCTTAAAACCCTTTTACGGCCATTTATGTAATCATCATACTGAAGCAAAAATAAACTGAATATATCGATGGGTCGATATATATATATATATATATATAAAACTTTATCTAAAACATATTTCATGTATTTTCACCTCCTAAGAGGCTAAATTTCGAAATATCCTTGTATCACATTTTGGACTACTTAACTGGTGTCTATTGGACGTGAAAAACACGACAATAGCCTGTTGGGTTCAAGATATATCGACGATTAATTAAAAACACATTTCGTCACATTCAACCCCATTTCAACTCCTTAGGTAGGGAATTTCAAAAATTCCTGAAATTTCTTTTCAGGTATTTGAGTAAGCGACAATCTTAAACCAAAATCACTTCGCTTTGTAAAAATCAATGGGATCGGAAGACACAAATTGTGAATCGAAAACACAGTTTACCCTTTTTTTACCTGTTTGGGACAGAATTCGGAAAATACGTTTTATTGGTGTTTGGGATATTTACAAAAGCATCAATCTAAAGCACACTCTAAATCTGAATTAGTGAATATTCACTGATTCACGCCGATGGATGGAGCAGTTATACAAATTTATTCAGTGAGAAACCACTGTGAAATCGGTGACGATACACTGATTCAGATAAAGAGTGCCAATATTTCACAAGTTAATTAGTGAATGTCCACAGATTTTCAAGTAATTTTTCTCTGATTAAATAAGTAACAACTATTCTTTGAAAAAAAAAAACTATACAAAACTGCGAATATTCACTGATTCACTCATGAGATGTTAGCACTCTTAAAGGAAATCAGTGAATATTCAATAATTAAACAGTAACTAGTTTCACTGATTCAAATTTTTGAAACTGCTCCATCCATCAGCGTGAATCGGTGAATACTGACTAATTCAGATTTAGAGTGCAAAGAGCACTTTGATATCTCAGTTGGTTCGATAGATATGGAGGAATAATCGAAAACACATTTCACGTATTTTCTTCCTCTTAATTAAAGAATTTCGTAACGTCTTGTAAGTTGCCTTGAATTGACAAGAAATGTCCTGAGTTAACCTCTGTTACCATGAAATACACTGGGTCGCCCAGCGGCGTCATTTCAGGTTTTTCTAGGGGGGGGGGGCAAGATTTTGTTTTCCGGCGACAGTGACCTTGTTGCACCTTTTTAATTAATTAAGCATGTATAAATTAGATGCTTTAATAATAAAACTTCAGTTTTATGTGCTTAAGTTAGCATTATTTAAATTAAAAAATACAAACAATATATTTATACACATGAATATTCCAAATCCAGGGAGGGGGGGGGCATTTGCCCCCCCCCCTGTAGCACCAAATGACGCCCCTGGGTCGCCCTCAGTTTACGTAGCATTGCAATGACTTGCCGAAACTGCAATGAGATACAATGACTTGCCACAAATTACCATTATTAACAACGAATTGCTACGACATTTCATGACTTACTACGACTATCCATGACTTTTTGTGGCTTGTTGTGACTTTCCATGGCTTGTTACGATTTACCATTATTTATTACGACAAAATAAAAAGACATGGTTTGCCTTGCTACGTCCTATTACGAATTTCCGAGCTTTCTGACTTTCTATGGTCTTTTGACTTGCCATGACTTGTTATGACCAGTTATAACTGAAAATGAATTCTACGACTTGTAATGACATGTCATGCGTTTGTATGACTGGCATTTCTTAACCTAACCTTACCCAATCAAACCTAACACAATCATACCTAACCTAATACAACCTAATATACTCCAAAAATAACCTAATCCAACCTCATCTAACCCAAACATACCTAAAACAATCTAACCTATTCTAACACAACCCCACTGAATCTAGCCCATCATAACTTAACCAAAAATAACCTAACACATCCCAAGCAAACCGAACCTAACAAAACACAAACCAATGCTAATCACACTACGTAAAACTATTTATTCAAACCCTACCCAACCAAACCCAACTAACCCTAACCGAACACAACAAAACCCAACACAATTTCATCCAACACATCTTAATCCAACATAACATATCCCAATTTAACCCAACATTACCAAATCCAACCTAACCTAAATCAATACAGCATAACCTAATTTATCATAAACCACCAAAAACTAACGCATCACAACCTAACCCAAACCAATGCAACCCAACTTACTTAACCCAACCTAATCTAACCTAACAAACCGACCAAACCCATCTTACCTAACCCAACTTAACCCAACATAACCCAACATAACCCAACCTATCCCAACCTAACCGAAGCCAACCTAACATAACACAACCTAACATAACCCAACATAACCTACCCATCCTTACAACACTACAAATTGCATAACCCAACCTAACATAACTTAACCTAACCTAACCCAACCTAACATACCCAACATAACATATCCCAACCTGATACTAACCTAACCCAACTCCTTATAAATTGCAGTGCGTTGCACTCAGCTGCACACAAATGCACTAAGTCGCACTAAGCTTCACAAAGTTGCACTTACCTGCACTAAGTTGATATGAGTTGTTCTGAGATATTCGGGAGTTTCCCAGAGTAGCCCTGAGTTGACCTGAAATGCTCTGAGTTATTCTGTGTTACACTGAGTTACGACATTCCTTGACATTTTATGACTTAAATGACTTATTTTTCATTGTTATGTCATTTTACTACTTGCTATGCATTTCTGACTTGTTTATGGTTTTTTGACTTTCCATGACTTAATTTGACTAGACACAACTAGCCACGAATTGCCATGATTTGTATTGACATGCAGTGAGTTTGTATAATTGCCTTTCTTAACCAAAGCTTATCAACCTTACCCAACATAACGTAACACAACCTACCCTAACCCAAACCAACCTAACATAATCCAACATAACATAACATAACTTAACCCAACTTAACCTAATGTAACCCCACCCAAACCTACCCATCCTAACCTAACCCAAAATAACCTAACCAATACTAACCTAACCCATTCCAACATAATTAAAACTTAACATAATCAAACAAAATCTAGCACAACATATCCTAACTCTACCTAGTCAAACTAAACATAACCGGACCTAACCTGACTTACTAATCTAATCTAACACAACCTTACATAAACTAACCCTTTCGAATTCAACCTAACCTGAATTCAACTAACCTAACCTAATCCAACCTAACATAAACTAACATTATCGAACCCAACCTAACATAATCGAACCTAACCCAAATGACACTACCACAACCTAACCTCAAAATATACAATATTAATTGAACTGAGTTGAAATTGCACTAAGTTGTACTAGCTTGCACTGACTCATATTAAGTTGTGCTAAGTTCTGAGTTGTTTTGAGTTGCACAGGGCTGCTCTGAGTTAACCTGAATTACCTGTGTTATTTTGAGTTACTGTGGGTTGTTCTGGGTTTGCCTAGAATTGCAATGCAATGCCATAAATTACTTGCCACTTCTTGCCATGACTTTCAATGAATTGCAACGACTTAATATGTCTATCTTTGACTTTCCACAGCTTGCTATGACTTCCAATGATTTTTGGCGTAAAATGAAGTGTTTTGCCATACTATTATCTTATAATTACCAGGCACGACTTTTGGACTTCATATGGCTTTTTTACTTGCTATGACTTGTTATGACTAGCTATAACTTGCCAATAATTTCCAGGAATAATAATGACATTCCATGAGTTTGTATGACATGCCTAACTTAAAATAACCTAACTCAACATTACCAAACCCAACTCAACTAACAAAACCTTCTACAACACCGCCTAACCTAATACAACCTAATATAACCAAACCCAATATAAGCCAACTTCACCTAAACTAGCCTATCGCAACCTAACCAAAACTAACTTAACAAATCCTAACCCAACATAACCCAAACATAATCTAACTTAACCCAGTCGAACTTAACCCAAACTTACCTAATCCAGCATATTCTAACCAATCCAGACAAACACATTATAACTACAGACATGCGAAATTCGCGTTATCATTTGGTAGCGGCTAAACTTCACTTTCCTATACATACCAGAGCATAATCTGCTATTCAATAGGCCACGAAATTCATGTGTTGTCATTTACGTGTGTTACGTCTTTACAGAGATTGACCTCTCTACCGTGTAAGCATTCTCCGTGGTAAGTCACGACAATATCGGCCAACGGGAGACGTCGAACAAGTCTATAGTCACTTGGAGTCTAGTCAGCTGTCAAAAAATAACGCGAATTTTGCATGTCTCTAATTATAACCTATTCCAACCTAATGTAAACCTAACCTACCCCAACCTTAACAAACCTAACTTTACCAAACATAACAAAAACCTAACCTATCGTAACCCGACCTAACCCAATCTAACAAAACCTAACCAAACTTAACCTAAATCTCCTAACCTAACCCAACCTAACAAATGTTTTAACCCAACCTAACAAAACCTAACCTAATGTAACCTATGTGATCTTTGAATGATTGTTCATAATGTAACCTAATCGAAACTAACATAACCCAACATAACCTAACCCAAGCTATCCTAACCAAAACTAACATAACCTACCTAACATATTCCTAAACGAACATTACCCACCCTGACATTAACCCAACATGAACCAACCACCCTAACCTTATAATAAACTATTAGTTGCACTACGTAGCACTCAGTTGCACTATGATGCCTAAGCTGACTTAAGCTGCACTAAGTTACACTAACTTGCACTAAGTTATAATAAGTTTCGCTGAATTATTCTGAGTTGTTTTGGAGTTGCTGAGAACTGACCTAAGTTGACCTAAAATGCCCTGAGTTGACCTGAAATGTTCTGAGTTGCCCTGAGTTACCATGTGTTATACTGAGTTACCCTCAGTGCACTAAGCTGCTTTAAGTTACACTAAGATGCACTAAGTTACACTAAGCTGAACAAACTTGCTCTAAATTACAATTACAATAAAGTTGTCTGAGTTGTTCTAAGTTGCCTAGTTTTGCCCTGAGTTGACCAGAAATGCATTGAGATACCATGTGTTACACTAAGCTACTCTGGGTTGTCCGGGATTTACAATTTTAATGACTTGCTATGCTATTCCACAACATTCTATAATATCCAAAGAATTCATACGATTTTTTTTTTACTAGCGATGCCTTTCTACGGCTTTCATGGCTTGTTAAGAACTTCTAATACTTGTTACGACATAAAATGGCTCATGTTGCCTTGCTAGGATGGATTTTTTACTTACCATGACTTTTATAAACTTTAATAACTTGTTATGACTAGTCATAACTAGCCATGAATTGCCATGGCTTATAATGACATGTCATGTGTTTGTATTAGTTGGCTAACTTAACCTTAGCTTTGTTTAGGTGGTCTACACCTAGCTACAACTTTTACAACTTCTACACCCAAACTGCGACATCGAGTTTTTCTTGCCGGAAGTGACGTTCTGGTTGTTACAACCAAAGCGTTCAGGCGGCGGTTGTAACTACAACTTCCACACCCAGGTGTTACACCTTCTACACCACTTCTGCGAGGTGGAGTAGTTAAGGTCACGGTCGTAGAAGAACAGGTCTGAACACTCGCCTATCTAACAATGTATTTTGCTTGACCCCCTTGTTGTTTGGCTGTAGTTCGTTAAGTTACCGAGAATGTCGTACTTTTTGGCGCTGTTTTCCGGGCGGTCGGACTCAAACTCTGTCCACTTTTTTCCATTGTTAAATTTATAAAGTAAATAAAGATTGCTGGAGCCTTTTCTTAAATTTGTGAGCGAAGAAAGTATTTCATAAATAGATAAAAAAATACGTTTTGATAAATTGTTTATCTTAGCGGAAAGGAAGTGGGCGGAGTTTAGTCCGACCGCCATAACATCAGCGCCAATAAAACACAATATTCTCGGTAACTTGGTGAACTACAGGCAAACAATAAGGGGGTGAAATATCCAGGCGAGTGTCCAGACCTGTTCTTCTACGACTGTGGTTTAGGTGTAAGTTGTAAAACAGAATTCGGCTCTGTTTTCGAAACGTGCTACAAGTAGCTGTGTTGTTTTTTAGAAGTTGGCTTTCCAGTTTTGAATCCGAACATATGTTATATAGTAAAAATTGTATTCAGTTTAATCTGGGATATGTGTAAAATAAAATTGCTACTTGTATTGCTATTTTTAGTAACGTATTGTGGGTTATGTTACTACTTGTTATGAACTCGTAAAACTAATACAAATTATTTAAGAATGAACATTCCGTTTCCAGTAGAACTACCTGTTATGTGACGTACGAAATGAGCTGCATAAAGGTTATAGGACCAAACCCAACCTAAACTAACCTAACCTAACCCAACCATATTAACCCATCACAAGCTAACCTAACCCAACCTATCCCAATATAACCTAACCCAATCTAACATAACATTACTTAGGCCTAATCTAACCTAACCAAACTTAATCTTACCTTACCCAACCTAACTTAACACAACTTATAACAAAACTTTACCTAACCCAACCTTACCTAACATAACCCAAATCAACTTATCCCAACGTAACCTAACCCCAGGGGCGTAGCCAAAAGAGGGATATCGGGATATATCCCCCTCCCCCTAAATTATAGTAAATTGCTGGAAGATAAAATTAGCAGTGTTATATTCGCAGATTAGGTACAAAAACTGCTTCAATGGACGACTTGAAAAGAGACGGAGCTTCAGTCAGGTGTGGGAAACAATTCCTGTCTCCATGGATACCGCAGCCGAACATAGCCTTCATTTAGCTGTTTGGCTTCACATGTCCCGGATGAGAAAATTGATTATTTGTTTGGAATTTGCCGTTTTTTCAGGTAAACATTAATCTTATGTATTTGCGTATCTTAACCATGAAATTGAAACTAACACGTGCAAATCTATGAATGCGCAACATTTTTGCATTCTACAATTACCAACTAACAAATCAGCATGTTTGTAAACAAGCTTTGTTTACCACAGTACTTTTCCCCTGCGGTGTGACGTCAGGGGGCGTGTACTTCAAGTCGTCCATTGCACTGCCGTCGTCGCTAGCCCGTCCTCCTGGTGAGGCTCTTGGTAATCATAACAGTACTCAGTCGGGATCCAATACTCGATTAGTTTTCAAAACAATATGAAAATGTAGTAATTATTTGCCACGACTTGTAACGACTTTTTTCGTCTCTCCACGGTTTTATACGACTAACCATGACGTTTACAGACTTGCCATGACTTGTAATGATTTACCATGACTTTTAATGAATTGCCACGATTTGCAATGATATATCATGGCTAGATCTAGCCTGAACTAACTTGCAAAACCTAACATAACTTAATTTAGATATATACAAAATTAACTTTCATAATCTGCTGTAACGTAATTTAACCTTAGCTGTTATGAAACATTACCATAATCTAAACAAACTAACTTACTTAATCAGAATTTAACCTTATCTAACCCTAACGTAACATACTAAAACTTAACTTACACTAAACTAACGTACATCTACTTAATATAACATTCTTAACCTATTATTATCTATCCAAACGTAAACAACCCCTAACAATATATACGTCAGCCTAACATACCCAATGTAAACTATTCGATTCTAATTTACCTAAAACTAACTTATCAAACCCTAACAAAACCCAATTTAACACTACCCACTCTAACGCAACCTAACATGACCTGAACAAACCTAACTTGTCTTATCAATCAATAATATTAGACGTCAAGGAATGTCGAACAAATTGAAAATGTAAATTAAAAGAAGAGAGAGAGAGAGAGACAGTGAACTTGACATATGTGAGGCCTGCAGATTTACTTTCGTTGGAACCCGGGAATCCTATTGACGGTCCAATATGTAAGAAAATAAAATTGTATCATAAACATAACAATAACCTTAAGCTATTTCGGTTTTTTAAAGTGGGAAAAAATTAAAACAGTACCTTTTAAATTGCTTTTATATGTCTTCCAGTAATCAACGAGCAAGTAATAAAAATAACACGGTAGGAAACTACGAACCTTTTTCCAAGAGAAGTATACTGATGCGTAAGTATTGGTTTTTGTAAACGGTAAAACGCTGTACTAACATGTACACAGACTCGTTAAGATTTCAGACTGTTGTGAAGTTTGTATAACAAAATTATGATACATGTACATATTGTTTCGTTCTTTTGGAACAGCCTACAATACCGAAAACGGGATGGTTTTGAGATCGTCTACAGTAAAGTTGGCTAAATCGTAACGGTTTGATAAATATAAAAATTATGTATAAATCACTGTCATATCGTACAAACTACACACATTATTTTATATTTGAATAAATTACACTACTGCCAATTTAAAGCATGTTAATGCACACTTCATTAACGTGACTAACATGTCTTCCTCATCCTGTAGCACGTCCTAGTATGTTGGGACGTTCCTCCCAAGTAAGCTCACTAATGGTTATTGTAAAACTAAAGTAATTACTAAGTGCTTACATATAATTTACACCTAGAGATCACAGCATTGTTACCAAACGTGTAGATACGAAATTCAATCAAATTGTGTCTGGGGGAAGTACTTTAAGCATATCATTAGTGTTAAATGATATTTTTGTTCTAATAATAAAATGTATTTGTATTTTGCACTGTAGTTCGTACTGGAGTTTTTTTTAAATTATTCCGGTAACTCGTTTCAGAGATAACTAGCTGTATATGTGAACTATAGCTTGTGAAAAGCGTTCCTGTCTTAGGGAGTCTGTTTATACATTATTTTATAAATTAATATTAAAGTTTGTTAACTTGGAGGATGCGGGAAAATGGCTATTTACGTCGAACAAGTGATCATTTTAGGGACCACAGCAGTGTAGTAGTCAGACCATTTGCCTCCCACAGAGTTTATCCGGGTTCCGTTCCTGGCGGTGCTGTTCCCGGATTTTCTGCATTTGGGAAACGTGGCGGGCGTTTCCATTTGTTGACGGACTTTTTTCAGAGAGCTCTAGTTTCTGCACCCCTTGCATTTTGCAGATTTCCAGATTGAATGTCTTTCTTTGAAGTGTCCTCTCATTTACTCCATACTAAATATTTATTCATAATTTATATTCATTCCCTGCTTTGTGAAATCTCATTCTGAATTCAATTGCTGCTTAAAATTTTCAGTATCATGATAACATATACACAGGTAATCAAATAGCTTTTCATTGTGTACCGAAAACTTTTGCATAGCGAAGGTAAGGCCATTTTTTATTTTCGGTCACAAATATTGTATTGACATTTCTGTTGAATACATCTTGGCAATGTCTTCATAATATGTCTCTCGAGTCTTTATTACAAACTAGGCGACAGGCGCACCTGGTATGGTTTTTATTTCTACTTATATCCCGTAAACAGGAGGTAGCGTACTCTGCATCAGTACGGGCAACGTTTCACCAACAAGATTGTTTTCTTGTATAGTTGCAGCACGGTAAGTTCAACATTATATAAATCTAATTTTTGACAAATGGCACAGAAAATTGTATCTTTTAGTACCGTGGAACTATTTTAAAATAAATATATTACCTTTTATTGTTTGAATTTTTAATATTTGTTTCTAAAGTGTTGAACTTACCGTACGGCATCTACGTTATTGTAGAATTCGCGAAGGGAAACCAACTGGATTATGGATGCTTATTCAATAATAAACTTGTGTACATAGACAATGAGCACTAATCTTTCACAAACTAGTATATGCACGTGTGTATGTGTGTGTATGAATGTGTGGGTGTGTATGTATATATATGTATGTATACATGCATGTATGCGTATGTATGTAGGCATGCACGTGTATGTATGTATGCATTGTTACGGATACTGCCGCAGCGCTCAGCCGGCAGGCGAAACAGCAAGCGCGGAGCGGTGTAATAACAACACTCTGAAGGTTATCCTTACTATTGAGAGCAGGCTGACGTATATAACGAGTGAATGAAGATATTTTGGTCAGCGCTTAACATCGAGGTATTTCAGCGATGATGAGGGGTGGCTTGAGGCTAGTATAGAGCAGCGCAGGAATGATGAAGGCGGGAGAAATTCCGCCGACCAACGGTGGTCCGGCGCGATTCCCACATGCGAAAATCCCGTGACCGTCCCCACCGGGAATAGAACCCGGATCGCCTTGGTAGGAGGCGAGTGGTCTGACCTCTCGGCCACAGAGGCCCCTACGTATGTAACGAGGAAGCTGGGCCACTGAGGGGGTCGCTCAGAGGACCGCCAGCTGCGGCACCTCCAGCAGGTCGAGCATGGTTCTTTTATTCGAAACCGTCGTAACTCCGACATGTCGCTGGAACGACGCGTGTCATGACGGTTGCGCGAAAATGCGAGCATGGATCGTCGTGTCATAACGCTTCAGTCAGAATTATTGCGTCGAATGAACGACGATTATAAAAAGGAATATATGCAGAGGTTGGTACGAAATTTGCAGTAGTGACGTGTTATTTTTGTGTGTTGGAGAATCTGCTTTCAAATTTCAGCCGACAGAAATCCTCTGTGAATAAAAATATTAAACAGCTGTAACGAGAATTGTTTTATTTGCACTTAACCTGTATTTTTATTCACAAGTGACACTGTAATATATTAAACGAGTGAACAGAACTTGAAGAAACTGTGGTCAAGTGGCGATATTCTGTGGTAGTTGTGTGGGGTTTACTGTTAATATTAATTTCATGAGTCAATGTATACGTCACTATAGTAGTAGTGTTGCTGCCGAAATAGAAGTATCAGTACTTGACCATAGTTTTTTATATCTTGATTTGGCTGTTTATGTTAGCAGTGTAAAACACAACATGGCAAATAAAGGATAACATCATTTTTAACATTTCGGTATGCGTTTCATAATTTTAAAATCTACGTATGATTTACTACGACTAAATAATTTTCTGTTAGAGCATTTACAATAATTAACAATACGATAAGTACTACTCTGCAGTCAATATAAAAAAGAAAAAATTACCTTAGGTTTGAGGGAAAAAATATATTTTGTGGTCTCCTTTTCCCTATACACGATAAAGCATTAAAATTGGTTTCCCTATCTAGGAACAAAGACAACGTACGGACATAAAAAAGGTACTGCAAAAAATTACACAAATTTGAATAGTCTTTGTCGATAGCTATAAGGTACAATAGTTGTAGGTTATTTGCCAATACAAACGGTAGCAATGTTTTAAAATTAACTATGTTGCATATAAACGCTGGTTTCCCAGGATATTTTCAGTAGAGACTGGTTTTGTCTTATGCGTTTTGTACTATAGATTAAAGCCATGAATATTTATTTAAAATACCGAAATGCGTTTCTACCGCGCACATCACTTTCATTCGATTTGGTTATACTAACACGTTGAAATTACAGACAAAACACATGCGTACACTAATACAGTGCCAATAATTACCTAAATGTGCATCAGTTAAAACATTTTGTTTTTGTTTTCAAAAATATTCAATTCAAACTCTATTACTTATTTCGGTTAGCGATCAGTATGGGCAAGTGTGCAGTAATTGAGCTTTAAGTTTATCTTTGCACTTATTGATTATGTTATGTGCAGGCTTTATGTTAGTTAAAAATATATTTTGTCACTTTAAACTGTAAGTATGGAATTGTTTCTATCGATACTAATTTTAAATGCGCACGTTGTTGGCCTCATGACACACTAACTTCAGCGTCATTGTATTGACGGTCGCGTCGTTCATCTGAAACGCTTTGACGAGCGAGAAACCGAACCATGCTAACTTTTTTTGACGAAACGTCTTTCCATTGACGCGTCGTTCTGACGACAGGGTGAAAACACGAACCATGCTCCGCCTGCAGGTCGGCTAGGAAGTCGTCGCTCTCCACGTTTTCGTAAGTTATTTTTGCCGAGTCTTTTAAATAACATTTCTACATTTCTCCGTCTCATTCCAGCTGTTTAGGTCCGCGACTGCTAGAAAATGCTATTTCCTCGTCTTCGTGACCTGAAAATATAGGATTTCTATCTGAATTTTAGATTACTAGCTTAATATTCTGAGGTTTGCCCTACCCGGCATCTCCACCAGTGTTTCACCTTTGGGTTATTACGACCAGGGATTAAGGTTAACTATCAGACTCCACAATATTGAATAGAAAGGGCACGATTGGCGTCGTGCAATTTTGACTTAAGACCTGGATACAGGGGAGCTTTTATAGAAGTAAACTGGGACCCAGTTCCAAACGGCTTACCACTGAGTATCGGCGTTGTCGACATGCAATCAGAATCGTACGTGATCACGGCTGTGACCTCACGGGATCACGAGCAGAGTCCCAGATGTCTGACCCTTGAACGACGGAGTTGGTCAGCAACGGGACGGCTTCATAGCCGACCTGGAGGTGCCCTAGTTGACGGTCCGATGAATGACCCCCTCGTTATATACGTAATCCTGCTCTCAATACAGTAAGGACAACTACCAGAGTGTTGTCATAACACAGTTCCGCGCGTTTGTAGTGCCGCCTGCCGGCTGAGCGCCGCAGTGGTATACGTAGCAGTACGTAAATTTTGTGTGTGGTGTGTGTGTGTGTATATATATGTATGTATATATATATATATATATATATATATATATATATATATATATATATATATATATATACACGCGCACATTCACACCTATATGCATTTATGTAGATACGAACTTACATGTAATGTGGTGCAAATTTACACATACTGATGCGAAATGTACGCAGGATACGATAATCGTTTATATATGTTGTGAGGGGGGGGGGCAGGCACGTATACAGCGATGAGTTTTAGTAAAAAGGGGGAGGGGGTGGCCAATTTTTCAAAATAATAACTTTAAAATTTTTTGACAAGTGAAGAGCCGCGATGACCCGACACTTCTTTGCCGGCATCTCTACATTATTATATCTACATTATAATGCGTGTCATTCCGAAGTGGTCTAACAAGAAGTTTACTTTCAATATCTTTACATTGTATATATTTGTAATTATTTTTAGGGGTAGGGGTGGGGGGTCGGTTAGGGAGAAGGGGCGACCTCCCTACCGCCCCTCCTCTCCTGGATCCGTCTCTGAACTGAACGGCGCGCTAAGTCTCCACTACACGGCTACACGTTCTACTCGGCCGAGTGCAGCTGAGTTGAGCTTCTTGTCGACGGCGACTGCTACTAATGTTCAGAGCCGGTAATCTAGCCAGCTCTTCTATCTACTGCCATTAGCAGTGCGCTCCTCACTGGCACTAGGCCTCTGTCCACTTCAACAGACATCGCTGGACGATGCAAGATGGCAGCCGAGTGCTGGCTAGCTCGCGACAAACGGAATGACTAACTGCCAACCCACCACGTCGCCTGCTGGATAATCCTGTGTAGGCCCTGGTGAATTATTACTTTCTCGACCTTGTACAATGTAGGAGTTAAGAGAGACACACCTACATGGCTGATGAGCTGCGTAATAGCGGGTTGGACAACCGTGTTTGTTTTCAAAACTTTTGTACTTGTTTATACTGTATATATCTACGGTAATATAATTAATTTCGGACAAGAACTCTGAGGTACTTACAAAACATCACACCATCTTCGACTAGTTCAACACGGATAATACCCGGCATTATCGCACAACTCTCTCACCGAATATGCTGTCCAGGTTGACGCAAAATTATAATTAAGGGGAATGTGAGAGAATTTTACGGTTTTTGCGGTAGATATTTTTTTAAAACTTAAGAGTACGTGGTAGATAAATAAACGCTGAAAATGTCAATTGATTTCTACGTTTTTTTCGAAGCCAATATGAATAAAATACTCAATAACAATCCTAGATAGTGGATTTGCCAAAGTTTATGAGTAAATATCTATCCAGAATTAGCTACTAATTTGTTACGCGTGATCTCTTGTTCCGGCGTCAGAGATTGTGCCTCAGAAGTTTGTAACACTAGCAAGAATTTTGTTTAAAACGTTGGCTAAAACTAATGTCTAGGATTGCTATTGTTTAATCTTCGCAAATTGCAAGAAACCTACACTTATAGATTAATGCTCTCAGCGTTGAATTGTGTACCACGCCCTCTTAAACGAGAGCAGATATAAAAAATCTGTCTGGCAGTTTTGTTTAAAAAATTTTAATTAATTTTTTTTCGTGATAGCTAATATTTTCAAGGCAACAAATTATACGGTTTCGACTAAAAATTAAATTGACCCTAATTTCGTTAGTTTCATAATTAGCTAAAACCATAGTATTAACTGCCTTGAAACAAAATCATCCAACATGGAGAAGACGATTTTAAACAAAACGGCTACACAGTTATATCTGGATCAGCCTTGTATACTGTTGCCAGATGCTTCCCGAATTCGCACTTCACTTTTTAACAGACAGGCAAGCATTCGACAGTGAAAATAATTTGAGTTTCAATGACATTTATCCCGAAAGGTTGTTTCAGTTATGTCATATAGTGAATATATTGTGACGATGGTAGCACATTTTGTACCAATAAACCATTTTATTATAATATCCTGTAAATAAAATTAAAAATAAAATTTCCTTTATATATAAAGCTAGCTTTCATGGCTGCTGTAGAGCAGCAATAACGTTTTCGCTTTCTAATTTAGAGTGTTGAGTTCCAACCTTCGTGAAATGCATCATATTTTAAATGTTTTATACCACAAAATTAATAGGCAGAGATACCGAAATTAACTTCGTTTACTTGATGTTACTTCCAAACTTACAGTTAATTCATAACAAACATAAGTTAATTTATGGTAAAATATCACCTTTTAAAATAAAGATTTAAACTACTGTTGATGAAAGATAAGTAAGAATAAAAAAAATTCTTATCACGAAAAAGCGGAGCAGAATTCAAATCTAACATATCTGGCTAATTTTACACTGCAAGTACATAATCATGTATATTTCGCTATTCAAAATTTTACTAAGAACGATATGTACTTAGCATTATGTGAAGAACTAACAAGAAAATTTACCAGAAAAATTCCGCATAAAACGTAGGAAATATGTGTAAGAATGGTTTGTTTAACGAGAGTTTTCCCTAATATGCATTGCAAGATTTACTGTCGTGAAGTTTAACTAATTTAATCTTTAGTTACATAATGTGCTGAAAAATGCACTTATAAAAATAAGAATCCCGCATTATTTCTCGTTATGTAAAATAAAAATTAACACATTTAGAGCACAAAAATGTTTTCACCAGAGAAGATTTGAGAATTCAACCTGTAAGTTACCAGGCCAAAATATTACCACAGAGCTACACAGACACACATATATAACAGTATATAAATACATGTTATAATATTTGCAAAGTCTTTTACTTAAATCGAATATTTACGGTTTATGTTGCTTACAGTTACGATTCCCATCTTCTTAGGCCTGACAAATTTTTATTGCTATATTTAAATGTCTTACTCGGGGCAATAAACATGCAATACGAGTTGTTTGCTCACAAAGTTTAAATTTGACTATTTTAAATTAAGTAACTAGTGCTTATGACTAAATAAATTATCAACGTAGGCTTATAATATGATTTTAGTTTGAAATTATCATAATGTTCCGTAACCAGCATGTAAAACACAGGCGTCGTCTTATATTTTAATGGTCCGCTATGTCTATTTCCGACTTAGCCCATCGTTAAACTTACCATTGGTCCGGACTAAAAGTTAGACCGGACTAACACAAGGTGATCCTCGGACTAGCGTTAGTCCGCGTCTATGAATACAACAAAAAATAGTCCGAGAATGATCCCGCACTAGTCTGGGTCCAAAACGACTATGAATAAGGCCCTTATGTAGAGTTTAAAACTGACCCTCATATGACTGATTGGAGCCACTGGCACTCTGGTGTTGTACCATTGCGTTAGATGGAACTACGAGTAGCAAGTTTGTGACGTAGCCGCTAGGAGCACTGGTAGTACGAAGCTATATTGCATTTTTAAAACAACACTTCATTGCTGGTGGCACTTTCAGGCATAAAGGGGTCAATTTTTAGCATTGGTAGATAGGTTAGTGTCCAGACCTGTAATTCTAAGACTGTAGTTGTGAGAGTTTGTTGATAAGTGACTATTTTTAATAATTTTGCCAGTACTAAGCGATGTGCACGTTTGTATGATTTTATAGCTAGCAGTATGGATCAATTCCATAGCTAACGATTCAACAACTGTCCACAAACCGTGTGGTCAAAGAGTGTTGGCAGAGCTCTCCTACAAACTGCACTGTCATATCGCATTTAGACCGCCGTGGCTCTCGACTGCCAGAGTTTCCTCGGTGGCGGATCCTGCAAGCAAACAAACTTGAAATCTCACAAAGGGATAATAAAAGAAGGGGAGTGGGTGGACAAAGCCGGTAGAAACGGGAAGAACAATCGCGCGCTCGTGGAAAGACAATCGGATTGAGGCGTTCCTCTTCGCTTCGAAAAAGGCGTAAAATGGTTATTTTCTCAGCGTCAGGCGTTCGCCTTTGTCGTAAAATTGCAGCGCTAACTTCTTGGGGACGATGTGGTTAGCTTCCACTTCCGAGTAGCTACCGTAGTTCGTGGCCCACCCCCCTTCTCCACAAACGTTTCAAATATAAGCTACAATTACTCTGCTTGTGCAAGTGAATCTTTTTCAAGGAATTACGAACAAATACGCTCTTGTTTTGAAAATTTTTATGTAACACAAGCAACAACTCTAAAACAGAAGGTTTGAGTTTTACAATACACTAGCAGTATTATTCGTAATTGATAATATTTACTTTAATTGAAAAACCTATTTGTACACAAGATTGGTACTTCAGTCATCAAGTGTTAGAATGTCCAAGCGGCTAGTTGAACTAATTCTGCAGCAGGATAAGTAGCTATAGCTGTCCACGCGAAAAGCCGTCTTAAGATTGTTCCTGCCACTAACAGCGACTTCGCCTGGGCCTTATTTGTAGCCCTGCCAACTTGAGGTTGTGGGGTGATTACAGACACCTAAGGTAAGAGATAAATCGAATGAAAAACATCTTTTAACCCTGTGCACAACTATTGGTGACGGTGCCCTCAGTTATATATTTTCAAAATATTCACTTTATAACTTTATTGCCATTACAAAGTTTCAGTGGGTAAAAGTTTCACGGAAACGTATTCGGTACAGCAAACTTAATATTAGTGAGATGATATATCGTCGTTTTACTGCCAAAAGCTGCCCAGTCAAAATGAGATAAAATGATAAAAATGCTAGGAATGTGTATATATTGTTCACGAACAATTGCCCAAGTTTTAAGTATTTTCGTCATTTCGTACTGTTGCGTCACAGTATAGAAACGTACAACATTTTATTTGTTAATATCTACAATTTAATAGTGTTTTTAAACAAAATAACATTAATGACTTAATCACTTATGTCAGTATACCGACGATATGTCAGCTGATGTTGTAGAGGAACCTAAGTGTACAGCGAACTGCAATTTTACCCTTTTAAACGACCACATGTAAATTGCACTAATTCGATCTGCCTTGTAGTTATTGTGTGTCAAAATGGAACCTTCGCACGTAGCTTTTAACGGAATTCGAGCCCAGAACCTGCCGGAATTTAGACCTGAATAACAAACAACTGCGTCACGTAACGTCGAAATAATTCATGAAAATAAAATTTTATTTAAAAAAAAAAAAATCTGTGTCCTGGGCTCATAGAGATTGTACAACACCACGTCTCGATGGGTTACTGTAGAGTGAAACTCCTGTATAGGTTGTTTCTCGCTGCTCGTTCCTGCTTTTCGGATCGTCTGCCTTGAATATTGACCAATTTAGTTTTATTCTTAATAATCACGTTTCTTACAAAGAAAAAAAAATACATACATATTTTTTAAAATATTTACGTAAGCATCACTCTGACTCGAACAACACCTCAATATCGCTACTTTTTAGATAGATATCGTGGGTTGATGGAAAACAAATTTTGTGCTTTTTCACCCTTTTAGGTGTCGAATTTTGAAATATTTTAAATTTACATCTTATACATTTGTATAAGTATCCAACTGAAGTGTAAATCACATCGCTAGCCCGTTCAGTCGAATCAAAATCGATCATTCACTAAAAAAACACATATCACCCCTACACAGTATTGAGAAATCAAATTTCGAAAAATCTGAAAACCGTTTTGCGATAATTTCTTTAATCATTATCCTAAAGCAAAAATTAATTGTATATCTCAACGGGTTCGATAGATATCGAGGATTTATCTAAAACAAGTTCAAGGTCTTTTCACCACTTAAGAGAACAATTTCGAAAAACCCTTGAATCACGTTTTAGAATACTTTATTGGTATCTCGTGAACGTAAAAAACACAACATTAGCCCGCTGGGTTCAAGATATATAGACGATTAATTGAAAACGCTTTTCACCACTTTTTACCCCTTTTCACGTCCTTAGGTGGCGAATTTCGAAAATTCCTGAAATCACTTTTTAGGTATTTGAGTAAGCATCAATCCTAAACAAAAATCACGTCTCTATATAATAAACTATGGGATCGATATATATAGAATGTGAGTCGAAAACTCATATTACCCCATTTTTAACCAGTTAAGGGCCGCATTCGGAAAATATATTTTAAATGGTACTTGGGATACTTACAAAAGCACCAATTTAAAGCAAAGAGTACTTCGATATCTCGATTGATTCGATAGATATGGAAGGATAATCGAAAACTCATTTCACGTATTTTCACCCCTTTAAATAAAGAATTTCGAAACGATTTTGAGTCCTGCCATAGACATTTGTAAAAGTAACCAATTAAAGTTAAAATCACGACGATAGCCAATTGTGTTTCAAAGATAAAGACGATTCATTAAAAACACATTTTGCCCCTTTTTACTGTCTGGGGGTCGAATTTCAAAAAAACCTAAAAC
>PNEQ01090800.1:0-14274 GCA_003012365.1 Medauroidea extradentata
ACCGAACGACATGCAGTTATCTAGAATTTAAGTACCAACCTAAGATAAAACAAACCAACCACTACTGAATAAATGCCGAATAACTATTCGGTTGCTATTCAGAGGTTGTAATACACTAGTGTTTAATTATTCCCCGAATAGCATATTCGGGTGATAGTTATTCGGCATTTTTATTCGAAGGTGGTAATACAGGCCCTAAGATAAGCTCTCACTCATAGTTATTTATAGTTCCTCCTAATTATTTATCGTAGACGTTAAATTATCTAGAAGCTATTTGAGATTGTTATTGAATTTCTGAAAATGCTCATACAACATTTCCTCTTTGAAAATATTGCAAATATTTTATGAATATGTTAATATTAACAAAATTTTGCATATTTGTTTATTGAAATATTTTTCTTAATTTATTCCAACATCTGGTTAATATTTTAAACGTGGATTTGAAATATGTGTTTAAATTTTTAATTACCATATGATTGTACCTAGTATAATTCTAGTGCTTTTTACTGTGTAAGTAAAGAGTGTTTATCTACTCCAGAGAGGTTTCTCTGAGCAATTGCAGGTTTTATACCTCTTTCGTTGATTGGTTGCCAAGGCAACAGCTCCCAATTTGAAAGATAACATAGGTATGCTATGTGAAAAGAGAAAGAGAGAGTTCCCTAAATTTCGATAGAAGCATGTGGTAGAATCAGCCCAGCAGCAAAATGCATCATTTAATTTCCACCATTGACCTAAGGTTAGGTCAGGGAACTTACTAGATAGATGATAGTATGTCTGTTATTTTTAGACCATTTTAAGAATAGGCTCACATCAGTAGAAATATTTAGGCTAAATTTGAAGTGTTATGAAGATCCCGAGAACTTCAGATCTACATTGTAAGAATAGCAATTTTGAATATCTATACCTCTGGCGTCCCTATGTTTATCCATCTTGTGGACAAGGCCGACCACTTCAAATATTGACTTGGATAGTTCCACCAATATTTATTTCACTAAATTTAGGTTTACAAAATTTAAATGAAATCTTAAAATTTTATTTCATTAGAGTTTGGTGTACCTAATCTTTGTCAACGAACTCAAACCCAGTGTTCCTGAGTTAAAAGTTATGTTCCACGACTGAGCACCATGTATAATAGAACCTAAATTTAAATTTTATCCCTAGCCGAGGAACTTTGATTGAACCTAGTACCAATTTTTAACCAGACTCAGTATCTTCTCTACTTTATGGTAAATTGTGCTTAAACTATGTGTTTGACCTAGGGTGAGAGATTTTAGAAAATTAAAATAAATTTTCTATATACTTCATTATCCTCAATAAAGTGCACTATATCAAATTGAGATGCTGTGTCTATGCTTTGGTGATGAATCTACAAGAACCTATATTTTGGTAAGAAAAGTATATCTTGCAAACAGTAATTAAACTTACAAATTATTCTTTACTCAACTTACATTATTTATTATCACACAAATGTTTGGTACTACTACTATTACAGTAAAGAAAAAATCAATCAACACCACATCTACACATAAGAAGTATTGCAAAGGACCGGGAAGTGAGGTCACAGGGAATGTTCAGCAATCAGTAATGTTGAAGAAACTGGGGTGCAACTCATTGGAGGAAAAGAGACATTTAGATAGCTGGTCAGGATGTACTAGGTGGCGAACAGAAGGGGAAGTTCGGTTAAGTTAGGCTGCCTATTAACTAAAGCAGATTATATAGGAGGAAATAATGGTCAGAAGATGAGATGCAGAACAGAGTAGGGTAGGTAGTCTATGCTTAGGTCGGTGAGGAAGTGTAATTTGATTCTGGAAGAGCTGAGGATGAGAAAATTTGGACAGTTTAGGAGGGGTTTGTCAGGTAATTTAGGTAGATGTTATAGTTTGCCACTGGGTTGTTACACGATTGCAAGTTTAAAATATTTAATTATTATAATAACTGTGACATGATGGCCTGGTCATCGCCATGGGGAGGGAAGTTCCGGTATTGAAAGTATAGGCCTACACTTGCTCTTGACTGTGTAGCTTGGTGAACATCTGAACTACATTTCTGGACTAAATAACTGGGGAGGAAAACATTCTGGTTTAATACGATATATTTTCACAAAGTAAATTTTACTTTGTAACTTGACCTACTTGTCTAGATACACTACCAAATAGTACTACTCCCGACTCTGCTAAAAACACTTGCAAACCAAAGCAAGTTAGGTTATGTACCTACCAATAATTTACTAACAAAACAATTGACATTATTTGCTATGTTCACGACGTATATGTATTGCTTTCTTTCGGAAAGTGATAGAATTCACGAATTTAAAATACATTCTACTGATTACAGTCGGGCACATAATACACCTCTCTCAGAAAAACGAGTTTTACATAACAACTCTCACAAGTCGTCCCAGGACGTATTCTCGAACTGCTTCTCGTATATTTGCTAAAGATGATAGTAATACTTTTTGTGTTCAATAAACACGGATTTTTTAAAATATATTTTCGCATAATGTTGTAATTGCTTCAACTGAAAACATATTTTTTTATGTTTTCAAAACATTGCCTGAACTAGCACGCAGGAACACTCATTTTGATTGGCTAATATTTTCATCTTGCAGCAAGCCCTCCACAGAAAATTTCATGCAGCCGATTACCAAAACTTCCATGAAAACGACCACAACTCTGCTATACCTTCCACAGAATCATCCACACGGCAGCCAAGCGAGATTCCATGGAATATTCCAAGCAAATTTCCATCGTGGCAAAGGGCCGCATAGGCAGTTTGTAAAACTCATGATATATTTGAACAGGAACATCCTCGATACTACACAAACTCATAATAAGTGCTAACAACTCTGTTCAACCTTCGGGCCACCTTCCTTCTCCACATCTTGTTAAGGGCAGGTTTCACCACAGTTAGTTTAACTCGGTTTAACTAAGCGAAGCTAAAATTTTAACTCCATATTTAACTGCTTTTAAGAACTTTTCATTTTACCACGAAAATAATTCACTTAACTAACTGGGTTTAGCTAAGCGAAGTTAAGTGCTTAACAATTGCAGAATTGTATGTATCAACAAGGTGGTGGCCAGGGTTCAGCTAATAATGTATGAGTTTTTGTCTCATTATTTTTGGGTATTATGTGCTTATCTTTGGATTTCTAAGTGTAAATAAATGCAGAGCATGTTAATAATTTGAGGTTATATGGTGATCGCATTCGAAGTGTTTGATAGACTGTTAGGTGTAAAACAAAGTGAGAGAATAGGCATTCCTTTCTGCGAAAACTAAACAAAAATTTTTTGAATGACAAATAGCAGAAATATTGATGTCGATAGGGCTTGTGACTAGTTTAGCAAACACATGCGAAACATTTTCAAAACCATATTGTGTATTACTTAAGTACAAATTGGTAAATATATTTTATTTTTAGGCATCATGCACGAAAACATATTTTCGGTTAGTAAAAAAATTCCGCGTCTATTTGGGAGACATTAGTTTCTATTTAACATACTCTGGAAATGTTAACTGTCTCTCATGCAATGTTCGTTAGATTGATATGTGATCTCATACTTTCTCCGAAACATTCACTGCATATTTTTAAGGTGTTCATATGTTTATTTGGTTTTTATTTATGGCTAGGGTCAGTTATAGTGGTCGAGGTTTTGGCTGTTATGGTAAAGGTACACACGACAGTGATTAACAGCGAGGCTGTGAAGTTCGTAGGCTTGCATTTATATAATAAGTTAACAACTCCGTTGCTGTTTTGTGTTAAGTAAACTAATACTAATCTACTGGAAAAAGTATAAAGACTGAAAGCGAGGTGAGGGCGAAGGATAAATGGAGAATGCAAGGGCCGGCTGGTGATGACGAAGTGATACAACAATACATTAACTCACAATGAACCACCATCGGCTGTCAATATGTAACCTCCTCCTCACTCACCTACCAATCCCCTCCTAAACTTTCCAACTTCCCTCACCAACGCCAATGCCTCCAAATGCAAATTCAATGCCCCCACCAATCTTCTAAACATAGACTGCTTACCCTGCTCTGTTCTGCTTCTCATTACCTGTATCCTTATTATTCCCTCTTCCTCTATACTCTACCTTAATAGGCAGCCTAACTTACCTTAACCTCTCTCTCCATTCACCACCATTTGGCCGTTATTACCACTCTTCACCTTTCCTTCAATGAATTCCTCCCCAGTTCCTTGAACATCACATATGAGCGATTTTTCCATTCGTCCTCACCAGCCTGTCCTCGTCTTCCCCATTTATATCGTCCACCTTGCTTCCCGTCTTTACGCCTTCTCTAGCTCTCTCACCTCCAATTTCATGTACAAGTTGGTGCGACTCATTAAAGGAAAGGATAGCAGTGGGAAGGCTGGTCAGGAAAGTATAAGGTGGTGAACGGCGATGGTGGCTGGGGTAAGTTGGGCTGGTATACTGGATGAGGGAACAATAGTGAGAAGGTTATGTGGGTGAAGAGTAGAACAGAACGGGGTAGGTAATCCACACTTACGTCAGTGAGGGTTTGGAATTTACTTTTCGAAGAGTTGGTGAAGGAGGTTGGAAGGTATAGGAAGGGTTTGTTAAATGTTTTGGAAATAGGATTATAGCATCCCACCATGAGGGTGTCCACACAAAAGTGAATTATTACTTTCTCTGTGAAATAAATTATGTAACTATGTTACACCTATCACAAGTTCTTTTTTTAATTATGTAATTTAAAATTTACCTGGCAACTGATTAACGTATAGTTAGGTAGAGATGAGAGAATAAACAATAACCTACCTGCATAATTTGGCAAAGGCATGGAGGGAAGGGGGGAATAAACTGAACAAGGTTGTTAATAATAATAACTTTATGCTTGCCAATGGGTGACTGCCCAGTAGCAATTTCATCCTAAGCCATCACTCACTTCTCAGGCCTTTTTTAGGATATCTTATCTGCCCATCGTAACCCATTCCACTAGTAAAGTCCACTCCTTTGCACAATTTATTAAGCACTGTATACCCCATTCCATTTTCCTACACATGCACATGTACACACATGTTCACTACAAAGTTACAAAAATTTATGTTCTTCTGTAACTTTTTGAGTGTATGGGAGGTACAGAGTTCAAAAACTGAACTCTACAACAAAATGCAATCATTATAAAAACTAGCCAAACATCGAGCTTTTTCAATTTTAAATTTTTAACTTGTAACAAAAGTTCATTTACCTGTTACTTTGTTACTGTCACAAAATTAATATATATATATATATAGAGAGAGAGAGAGAGAGAGAAAGAGAGAGAGAGTTTCTAGGACACACATTACACTTGTCAGATAGTCAACTGCACCTGCAATGCCTATGCAGGAAAATTTTGGTATTTTAATGTGCCTGAACAATGAAGCAATTTTTTATTTGAGAAGAGCACATGTTAGTGGGCCACATAGAAAAATTAATGATTTTAAAAGTACTAATTTATTTCCCTTTTTTTAATTCTTAGGTACATTATCGTGTACGTCAGAATTTTTCAACTGACCGGCTGAAAAACAAGTTGCGTTGATTTTAAAGACATGCTTTACCTAGCCCATGAACAATTTACATTGTAAATCAAACTTAAGGAAATAAGTACCTTACTTCGTAGCATAGTGCATTGTCTATGAGTATGACATACCTTAGTTTGACAGTTTAGTACTGCTCTAGATACTTGGCAACAATGATTTTTACATAGCTGCATGTATCTAAATTATTTGTTGTATTACTCTTACGGGAACACTGCACCTATTAACTTTCAAACACGTATGCAATGCATGCCAGTTACGCGTTTCCCACAGATACAGTAAGCACGCAAAGTTGGAACAAACAAATGTGGAGAAAATAAAACTTTATTATACATACTGAGGTAATTTTTTGTTACAATTACATAAACTGTTCTCAACTCTAGTTCTCCTGACTAGAACTTGCAAACAAAAGGTAAATTGGCAGTCACACGAGATAAACACTGTTATAATCCTGGAACTTTTCAGTGCAGGAGCACTTAACATTTCTCACTTGGTCAAAAAAGATAAAAGTTTGTATAAAAACTGCACAAAATAGATACAGGCCTACTAGGCCACACACTGTGTATAATTAAAGACAACGTGCACATCAACAACTTTATGTACAAATAATTTTCTTTAAAATAAATCCAAAGTCAATACTAAAGCTACCGTTCTTGCCTCAAAAGCAGTGGTGGAGTGTCTCTCCACTCAGCCGCAACTACACATCTGGATGAACAATTATCACTTTTCTGTAAAGTTACATTGTGTTTTGTTGCACAAGGTTTAGCACTGTGTTTGTTTGAGAAAATAATATAAATCATAGTGTTTGGATAATAATATGTATAGTTGTCAGACCTTAAAAATTTCACAACACACACACAATTTGAAAGCATTTATTGATAACCAACATTCTAAAAAATTATGTAGAACTCAAATGTATTAAAATAAAATCAGTACATACACAACGTGGTCTTTTTAAAACACTGAAGAATGTGCAAAACACTGCTGACAATGTTTGCGACAAAGTGAAAGAGCAGACCATTTATATTTTATGTTTGTCAAACGTAATGCTATTGCGTCTAAAAATAGGGTCTAGGAAACAATATCCAATGTTTTGCACCTGTTAAATTTTTTGTAATAAAATATTCAAATGAAGTTAAATATCAACTTCCATAGCTCTATATATGTCCAAGAAATAATAGTTTTGTACTCCTGTAGCAATTTGGGAAAATTCTTCACCCTTCCACAAGCAGTGTGCCACTAAAAAAATACATATGTTTCAAACATTACAAAGGTAACAACTGTTAAGTAATACAGTCAATACACAATTAATTCAGACTTGCTGGTTTTTAAGCCTAACACAATAACAATTGTACCATAATATCACTGAAATCTTGTCTGTCACCATAACGAAGTACAATAATTAATTTGTGGGCTCACTTGACACACAACAGCCTACTTATTTGTTTCTTGATGCAAAACAAAATTAAGTAGAACATAATGTAAGCTAAACTATGTAGGCCTACTTATGTGCTGCACCACAATGATGCCAGCTGTATAAACTATTTACACAATTTTTTTTTTACTTAGTTAAATCTTGTAGGCTACTCGTACTATGGTTAGTTCACTAACTTCACAAAATCAGCATGAGCACTTTACACACAAACTCATCGGCTTCATAATTCAACAATTCGACGACAAACGGTGACACGTCTTCAGGATGCTGCCGTTCGGAACTAGATGTTACCATCTGCTTATACCTCACAGATGAAATAATAATATTTCCTGTTGTCTTATAATCCACATGGTAGGCCCTCAGGGTTATGGAAGTATTGTAACGATGGTTTTCCTGAAACAGTTCAATTATCTTAGTAAAACACACAAAATAATTAGTTTAAGGAACACATTACCCAAACATGTTAACTAGGCCTATATATTGCTTCAGTTGACAAAAGCTGTGAACACACCAAGACAAAAACTGGTTTATTCTCCAAAAACATTTTTTTTTACATTCACACCTTACAACGGTAATAGCAATTCACAACTTGGAGACCTAAACATGCTTGACCTACACTAAACTTGGAATGTAAATCACATCATTAACTTACCCTAAAGTAATTATCTTTAAAACACTAAAATAGTCTAACTTATTTGAACTGATAAATTTGTATAGAATACCTACAACATAGCATCAACACAACTGTTAATGTTAAGCCTACAAAATTTATCGTGAAGTTGAATTCTGTTTCCATTTCCACGACAAATTTATTTTTAAAAATGATTGTTTTTAAACTTCCTAGACATGCCTACCTATTGTTTCATATATGCTCACCATGACTTTTCTGAATGCACACATTATTAAACATTCATGCGTTTATGGATTGATATGGTTATTTTAACTTACAAGCATAACATAATTCAATATATTTCACAGTTTTTGCATATGTACAAAGGTTAAAATGAATATACTGCACTATAATAATAATAACAATAAGTTTTACACTCGCAAATGTGCTAACGCCCGGTGGCGAGCAGACATCCCCACGGCACCAATACTGAGACCCTTCCTAAACCTTTCAACCCCCCTCATTTTCACTAACTCCTCCCACAGTACATTCCACTCCCTCACCGTCCTCATCAGCAGTGACTATCTAACCCTATCCGTTCTCCTCCATACCCTATGAATCTTCTCATTGTTGCCACCTTTACCCTTAACAGTACCCTAAGTTAGCTTGCCGGCCAAACTGCCCCATTCCCCTCCCTGATCATCACCTTATACAACCTGACCAGTCTTTCCATTCCAGTCCTGTCGCAACTGTTTCATTTTGTCCTCACCAGCCTGACACTGACTTTTCCACTTATTCATCACCCATCTTGCTGCCCTTCTCTGCACCTCCACCTACAAGTACGGATCCCACTCTGCCCCAGCACATTCCAACACTGGATGAACTAAGTGCAATATAACTTTCCCTTCACCACCCCACTAACCCACCCTCAACTTCCTCCCGAGCAATCCTAAAGCCCATTTTACCTTCTTAACCACTCTGTTCACTTTATCACAACACCTAGATACTTATATTTTGTAGCTTCCTCTGTCTCCTGCCCATCCCATCTTTACACCTCTCTACTCACCACTCTACTCACCACTATTAGTTACTTACCCTATTTTTCAAACTACACTTTAAAGTTTAGGTAAATATCAAGCGTAGCTACTCATCGTGTAGGGACTAAACTATTGGTTTTACAGGTAAAGTTTATTAACAAAAAAATGTTTCTACAGTGATGAAAATGAGTCGTACGTAAAGAAAATTGTAGTTTACTTACTTTGAAATTTTCAGCTTTTCGTCCAAATTCTAAGTCCGACTCCCGTGTTTTACGTCTTCGCAATGATGCGTGTTTATGTGGAACTAGCGTTACTAGCGATATAAATTGAAACTAGCACTAATACGTTGCGCAACTGTCCTTTAGGCAGCAAATTCAGTTGTAGAAATCCGTCATGCTTATAACACTGTGCCGTATTATATATGTCACGACTTATATAAAATAAATATGAAAATGTTTTGTCTACATTTTCATAAATTTAGGTTTATTTTCTTAACTTCTTTTATTTTTCATTGATATTATCTTGCTTACATTAATACTAACAGTAATTGGGTGTCATTAAGTAATTTTATTTTATTCTGGATGTTTCAGTACATATTATTTTTTCATTACAGTCTATCTTTCCTTCACATGTTAGTTAGGAGTAGAGCCGATTCAGGCTGCAGTAATGTGGTCTTTGTTAGCCGGATGTGTTTGGCTATGTTTTGCATTCCTTAGCCGAAGCTTTTGTTTCTTCTTTATTTTACTGTTTCTTCCTGCAGTGCGGACATTTGCTGTGTCAGGGCGCGTGTACTCTGAATGATTATCACGTGATTTCGTCCTTGTTGTGCAGTTCTGCTCGCGTGAATCTCCCATGCCATCCTTATACTGACTGCCCCTGCCATCTAGGGGGCGTTTTAAAGTTACTGCGCTGCACCATTGTGAACATGACATGATGTGTTGTTGCGGTGTTCGTGTCTTTCCGGCACAACGTAGGGACGTATATATGCCCTAACTGTTTATTTTCCTTTTATTTCTTTATTAATATTATAATGTAGTCTACTGGAATAGCTTTTTCATTTTATTCTACAACTCCAAATGTAGCTTTTGTCTTAAAATGTAGTGCTACGTTTTTCTGCTTCTTTCGTCGCCCTCTGGTGAGTACCTGTCTTCAGAGAGTTTCTCTATTTGTTACTTTGCGTTCACATTTTATTAATTTTGCGTTCCTTTCTTTTAGTGAGGGACCAAGTGTTGGGCCTCACATCCTTATGGGCACTTTTCCATCTTGGTTTGTTTTGTGCTGTGGCTCGTTCCGGCAGTGGAGCTAATGGAATGGTGTTTTCGTCGCTGCTGAGAATACGTCCTATCTTCTCCATTCTCCAGCATTCAGTGAAGGAATTGTGTGCTTACATCTCCGATTCCATTTCACTCACCACCCCTACGTTTGAAGTCAGGACAGCTAAGTGCCATCGGGACACCTTCTTTACCATCTTTTAAATTAAAACTACATTAATATTATTATTTATTATCTATTAAAGAGACACATCATAATCCTGATATGTAATTTTGGTTTTAATAATAAAAACAGCATTTGCTTTCAAGTAAAATTTAAATCTTAATATTATAATATTTTTATTAATGATTTAAAAGTTTTATGTTTTAATTAACTTCCATAATAAATAATGTGCGGGGTACTCCTTTCATCTATACTATCGTTTGCTCATAATTTTAATAATTAATCTCATCTATTCATATAGGCTTACATGCCTAACCTATTTCAATGGCATTTGTATATTCTTTGTTTCCATATTTGAAAAGAAAAACATTTACATAAGAAATATAATAAATAAAAAATAATTTCATTATTTAACAAACCACAAATCAACGTGTTATTATTTATAATTGTTCCTCTGGGCATTTTAACTATTTTTGAAGTATCTGGTAAGGTTAAGATATATTTTCTAATCTAAACACCTTACATTTATTTTATTTTAATTCTTTTGTGCGGTGTGCTTGTGGCCTAGTCGTCTTTCCAAAATGTTTATTTTGTGTGGTTATCGCATTCATTTATATGTTTGTTGTCCTGTTCTTTTGCTTATTTTGCCACTTTGTTTACTTAATTAATGCCTGGCTGTTTTGAACAGGAGTTTTGTTTGGCGATGATAAACATTTGATAATGTATGTTGTCCAGTGTACTTTATATAATGTGTCCAGGGGCGTCATTTGGGGCTACAGGGGGGGGGGCAAATGCCCCCCCCCCTGGATTTAGAATTTTGTGTGTAAAAATATATTTTTTGAATTTTTTAATGTAAATAATGCTAACTTAAGTACATAAAACTTAAGTTTTATTATTAAAGTATCTAATTTATACATGCTTAACTAATAAAAAAGATGCAATATGGTCACTGTCGCCAGAAAACAAAATCTTGCCCCCCCCCCTCCTAGAAAAACCTGAAATGACGTCCCTGAATGTGTCCCACTTCTATTGCAAATTGAACACGTTAAATACACTTTACAAAAGGCATTAAATATGTGTAACATCTGTTCAACATGCGAATAATGTGAATTTAATGTGTATGTATTTGTGCATTTGTGCAATATGCTAAAACTACGAATTTACTTCAGTAACTATTTTTAGCATTTTTAATTTGTGGTAGAATGAGTTTAAACTGTGTGTGTTATTGTGTATAAATTATTTTTATTCTTATTCGTAATATTTGGCATACTTTTAAACGATTCCAAGATGTGTACATCCCTTTAACACTATACAGTATAATGTAATGCACGTGTATTTGTTGCAGGCAGCCATTCATATGAGTTAAATTTAACTGAAATTTATTGTAAATAGTACATTTCGGCTATTTATTACGGTTATTGTGCGTGTATTTACCCTACAATTTCCGTGTTCGTCATAGCCCTCCCCACTATCGATTTTTTATAAAGTAGGCTTTTTCGATAGTCGTGCATGTTTTTTCTTGTTACATTTACATAAAATCAATCGTAATTAGGGTATTTTATGCAATTAAATTAAATTATTTTTACCCCACAATTTCCCTGATATTCATAGCCCTCCCCACTATCACGCCTTTGTAAGTCTGCTTTTTCAATAGTCATGCATGTTTTTTCTTGTTCTATTTACGTAAAATCAATTGTAATTAGGGTATTTAAAATAATAAAAAATAATGCTTTGTACATGTTTTACCCCACAATTTCCCTGATATTTATAGCCCTCCACACTATCGAATTGGTAGAAAGTATGCATAATTATTAATCGCGACTACTAATTACTGTTATTATTCAATGTAATAAACCGTAATTAGTACATTCCTGCAGTTTTTTTGTTAATTTTCGCATGAGTAGTTACTCTTGATATTTACCAAAGCTTACTTTCTACAAACAAAATTAACAACAGTTAAGTAATTTAAAAAAATACATTACTTACCTAATATAAAATTGTTGGGGGCAGACATTCTTCTGTAGCCTAAGCATTGCTGACACACATTTACACTTAGCATCCAATCTTCCTTTGGAAAGATATGAACTTGCTTTAAAAAATACAGAATCTTAAAGGAAATATTAATTCCTGTAGCTATCGCATTCTTCTGAAGACATAACTGAAGTCGGTTAAATCAATGGACTGAAGTTTACACAATTCGCTTGTCTTCACTTGCACTAACCTCAATTACCAGGCTACCACATAATAATGTAGTATAATTTTAAAATTCATGTAATTTCCACGGCTACGACAAAGGAACGAACGTTTCTTAAATAAGCGAAAATGCATTAGAAAATAAATATAATTATATCACTCAAACATCCTTCCCTTTTCACGAAGTTTCTCTCATCCTTTGTGGTCGCCTTAAAACATTACCATTTTATTCCTTCTTCTCAAATATCAAATTATACTCCGCACTGCCATAACAATTCAAAAAACGTCATTATATATTACTCTATAAATATTTTTCATGACTCGTCGCATGCAGCCCTATAACCTCAAAAACCACACACATGTTCATTCTGTCGCCCTTTTTGTTACACATAAAACGAGTTTAAGAAGTTAAACGGCCAAGAATAGGCGTTTAAGTTTTAACTTTAGTTAGCTGGATTTAATCGAAGTTTGTGTGTGGTGGGATGCAGTAAACAGATAATCTCAGTTAACTCAGCTTTTAACTCGGCTTAACAGGTTAAACGATTGTGGTGAATCCGGCCCTCAGAAGTGCCGTCTTTCCTTAACCTTCGCTCTCAACCATAGAACAAAGAGAATTATAGAATGGAAACTCTTATGATATAATGTTGGGCACTGTTTCTAGCGCCCATTACCAAGCGGGTGCCAAGTAACTTAATAAACTAGGGTATTTTGTACCACTTATGACTACATATAAATATCATAGTTGCCATTTCGATTAGTGTGTGTCGAGTACATAACACAATCGATTTTATGTTCGATAATTTTAATGTAATTTCTATCGACTTTGCTTATCAGACAAATATTTTAAAAGAAAATATCTGATAATGTAATTACGCCCTGAAAAGGTCTGATAATGGGGTTACAAACTGAAAACATCACATTATGTAGTTATGTGCATCCTGAAAATATTTATATACTATGTAATATTTATTTTTACAACTCTCCATATACCTGTATAGCTGTAACTAAATAAATAAAAAAATGTTACTATACCAGGTATATATAAACTCTTTTTTATGACATTAGATGTTATTGTAGGGATGATCCGGAACATATATTTCTAAAAGCATAAGTAAATCAAATTGATAACCTAGGTCTTTTAATATTTTGCGATATTTTTTGTTGTGCTGGAAACGATCGTTTTGTGTATAAAATTAACACAGTATTGAAGTGAAACTGCTACATTGTAATACACTACATATTAAAGGTAATTGATATTAATTATTTCTAGTCAAGCACTGGTAAAACGTCTGTTTGAAATAAGAACCAATATGTGTTTTACACACTTTAATATACAGGGTGGCCAAGAATAAGTGTTACAAATTGATAGGGATGGTAGATGTGCATGTTTGGAACATATTTGATTAAGGAACCCATGTCCGGAAATGCATCCTTATACCTGCAATGGTGCACCAAAGTAACAGGGTTAGGCAGGCAACCTGGCGACAACAAGCCAGTGAAAACATATGTTGTGTTGTGTTATGTACTACCCGCTTTGACGCTCTGTGACTGTACGAGACACCGTGCATGTGTTACACTCGCTACGTTTATTGTCGTTGTTGTAGAGGCTACATGGAAGGCTACACATTTGCAGAGCTAGCCGATATGCATTTAGTGTATGGTGCAGCAGGCGGCAATGGAAGAGAGGCGGAGAGACAGTATCGTCAGAGGTTTCCTAACCGACGGCACCCTGCACACACAATGTTCGCACGCATTGACCGCCGTTTGCGGGACACGGGTTCGCTGTACGTCACGAAACCAGCAAATGGTTCGAGAAGGACAATACGGACACTGAGCTTTGACGAAGAGGTGCTGGAACGAATTCAGGACACACCATCTACCAGCACACGGGCAATAGCACATGCCATGCACACCTCCCGTCAATCTGTTGCACTGGTATTAAAGGAACAACTTCTGCGCCCGTACCCTGTACAGAAGGTACAGGCCTTACAAGAAGCTGATTATCCTGCACGGCATGCGTTCTGCC